>JARFIW010000868.1:0-12474 GCA_036346225.1 Platerodrilus igneus | reverse complement strand
ACAAGGAAAAGATTGCTTAAAACATATGTGGAGCACAGCACTGTACAGCTGTAAAGCCTGAACAGTAGGAGAAGCGGAAAAGAAAAAAATAGAAGCCTTTAAAATGTGGTGCTACAGACGTATGATGAAGATATTATGGACCGACAAAGTTAAGAACGAAGAGGTACTAAAAATGGTAAGGGAAGAAGGAAATATGTGGAAAACGGTAAAAAATAGGAGAGGTAGGATGATAGACCACATACTACGGCATGAGGGAATAGTGCGGAATATATTAGAAGCAGAGATAAGAAAAAAGGTAAGAAGAGGCAAACGTAGGTTAGACTACTGCACGCAGATAGTAAAAGATGTAGGCTGTAGGAGTTTCAGGGAGATGTGTAGGTTAGCTCAGAATAGAAATCAATAAAGGTACGCATCCAACCAATCCCAAGATGGATAAACTAATGACGAAAAAATAACTGTGCTTAAACATGATGATTAATATAAGTAACTAAAAGAATTGGTTGGGCAATATTCTCGAATAATGTTAAGTGTGTGAAAGGATTTACTGGAAAACCACTATTTCGGCAAATGTCTAAGTGTTGGGGGATCTTGGTAGCCACAGGTTGCTTAACCCCTTTCACTGAATCTCGATGAAATAAGGCATAAAACTAGAAAATAATAGAAGGGGAACGACCTGTATACACATGCGGTGTGAGAATTTCAGGGAACTATGTAGGCTAGCTCAGAATATAAATAAGTGCAGGTACGTGTCCAACCAGTTTTGAGATGGAAAACCTAATGACGACAAAATAAGCCCAGATAAATCTAATGATTAGTATAAACAACTAGTTGGTTGCGAAATATCTGCAACTAATGTTGACTGTGCGAAAAGATATATTGGAAAATACATTAAATAGGTAAATGGTTAAGTGTTGGGGGAACTTGGCAGCCACAGGCTGCTTACCTCCCTTCACAACCACTGAAGGTCGGAGAAATAGGGTATATAACTGTAAAACAATAGAAGGTGACCGAATTGCATCTAACAAGAAAGAACAGCGCCTATGATGAAAGACAACAAACATCGAACAAGAAAAAAATTGTTGAAAGCATATGTGTGGAGCACAGCACAGTATGCTTATGAAATACGGGCAGTCTGAAACGCAGACAGAAAAACGGTAGCAGCTTTTGAAATGCTGTGCTTCAGATGTATGAGGGCGGTAGCATGGACAGATAAAGCTAATAACAAATACGTTATAGAAATAGTAAGGGAACAAAAATATCTGGGGAGAAAGATAAGAGAAATAGAAAGGCAGAATACATTCTAAGGCATTTTTGGGGAATAGTATGGGATATATTACAAGCAGAGATAAAAAAAAAGAGGTAGATGAAGACCTAGATCAGATAGTGATAGATTCAGACTGTGCAAATTTCAGGGAAATCTGTAGGTTAGTTCAGAATAGGAAACAATGATGGTACGCGTCTAACCAGTCCAGGACTGAAGACCTAATGATGATGACAGTTATCCAGTTTCTTAATGGTACAGTTGCTTACACATACACTTTAGAATGTCTGGACTCAAAAATTGGACTTAAAAGTACAAAGTGCTATGAACGGTATGTTTTAGATCAAATGCGCCACGAAAAGGACGAAAACATTACCACATTTCTTACTCGTATTCGAAAGCAAGTTCAACGGTGTAGTTTTAATGGATCAGCTGTTGACGAAGCTATCCAAGGTCAGCTAATTAATGGTATTTCATCCAATGAACTCCGTTCCCGGCTTATAGAAAAAAATCTTGGACTTTGGACGATGCTGAAAGGCTTAAACGTACATTTGAAACAGTGTTATCACAAGCTGGAATAATGGCTAATAACTTAACTGTTTCTGGCAGTTCACCATTTTCTACAAATTCCACTTCCGTGTGCAAAAGTACAGCTCGGCATAAGAAGAAGAAGATGGGAGAGAAGGCAAATATAGTTAAGACTAAGCAAAATAAAGTTACATCTGGTGAATCGAAAACACTAATATGCAATTGCTGTAGAACTGAGGGTCATGTTCCAAAAGACCGTAGGTTCCGGCGTTTAACGCTGTGTGTAATAAATACAAGAAAACTGGTCATTTTGCACGTATGTGTCGCTCAAGCGGTAATTCAAATTTGGGAACAGGTAAAAGTTCGACTGTGAAGCAAGTGACAGATGAATCCATTTTTTGCGTACGTAACTCTGAAACTGGCAATCAACCAGAAGAAATAGTTGCATGTAAATGCGAAGAATTAACACATTCTGCATTCGTGAATTCTGGTGCGCTACATACTATGACGTCGAAAAAAACTGGGAAAACTTGCGTCCAAATGGCTTACAATTTTACTGTTACGAACCTAATCCTGATTTAAATTTTTTTGACGGCTCTGGTCAACTTTAGTATTCTGTAATGTTTACGGCAAGTATAGATGTGGTTTGTAATAATATCCGCATATGGTTTCTGTCGTTGTCATTGAAGAGAATTTTGCTACAATTCTTGGTCATAATGATACGAAGAAGTTTAAAGTCTTACGTGTTGGTTTGGATGCAGAGTTCGGGTACAAATATTTTCTATAACCTCAACTGTGTCTTTACGTAAACTGAAAGATTTTCAACTGAGTATTCCTATTGATTCAAGTGTCCCACCATGCATTCAACCCTTTCGTCGTGTACCTTCCAGCTTACGAAAGCGGATTGCAAACCAAATCACAGAACTATTACATCTAGAAATTAACGAGAAGGTCGATGGAGCAAGCAAATGGGTATTGCCTGTAGTTCCTGTTCCTAAGTCGGACAACACTTTACGCATTTGTGTAGATATGCACCGTGTCAATGAAGCTGTACTTAACGAGAAGCATCCCATACAGATGATTGAGGATGTTGCCTCATTGCTGAAGAATGCTAAGGTGTTTAGCAAGATAGATCTCCGTCAGCCTGTTCATCAGATTGAATCGGATGAGCAGTCACGTGAATTAACTACTTTTAGTACAAATATTGGTCTTTTCCGGTATCGTAGGTTAATGTTCGGACTAAAATGTGCACCTGAAATGTTTCAACGAATTATTGAAAGCGTACTGTCTGGGCTTTTGGGCATTTTTAATTTTTTAGACAATTTGCTAATTGTTGGAAGAATGATAGAAGAACACAATGCTTATTTACAAGCAGTACTTCGTCGTTTACAAGAACTTGGTCTAGTTATGAATCCTGGGAAGTCACAATTTTGAAAGGAATCTGTCTCATTTTTAGGACACTATCAGTCATAATTCACTACGACCTATATTTAATAAAATTCAAACACTTAAAGAATTCCGTTCGCCAGCTACAGCAGAAAAGCTTCGGTCATTTCTGGGTTTGGTGACTTACATAGGAAAATTTATTCCTAACCTTTCTACGGAATTAGATTATTTGCAACAAACTGCTCGTTGTTCGCCATTTCAATGGACTGGTAGGGCGGGACAAGATTTTATACATGTCCAGTCACTGCTGTCTAATGAAAGTAGTTTAGAAATTTTTGACCCGGATCTACCTATCATAGTTATGGCAGATGCTAGTCCAGTGGGACTGAGGGCAGTATTATTACAATGAAAAGATGATATATTCATACGATTTGCTACGTTAGTTGTTCGCTTTCTTCAGTCGAACATCGATATTCACAGACTGAGAATGAGGCACTTGCATTAGTTTTTGCAATAGAAAGACTTCGAAAATATTTACTTGGACGTGAGTTCGAATTGGTTACAGACCATAAACCTCTACAAACAATTTTTGGACCACGTTCGAAACCGTGTGCTCGGTTGGGAAGATGGATTCTTAGACTCAAAGGCTTTAAATTCGTTGTTAGGTATGCTAAAGGCAAAAATAACATTGCAGATCCATTGTCTCGCTTACTTTTTTTTTTAGTCATGTTTGTACAACTGGTACCGCTAGCAGTTACTTTACACGTGGTAAAGAAGTGGACAGCGAGTTAAGGTTCGTGGCTGCGAGCGGTCTTTTTTTAAAAAGACTTCTCCAACTTTTTAACACATTTATTTGTTTATACAGAAATTAACATTGAATTTTGACAAACTTGAACTGAATTATTCTAAGTCGAAATACATTAATTAATTGTGCAAGGTGAGTTATCTACGAACTGCAATGTTAAAGCTGTACGATAGATTAACTGTCTTCGAGTGGGGCTCCTGGGCCTTTTATAATATCCCTACCCCTCACATGGCTGTGGGAACTTGCAGACCTAATGTCTGCTTACACTTGACTCTATTCATTAATACAATGTTGTGATCTTAATTCTATTCATAATTACTTTGTTGCGAGCTTCCTTTCTAGGTAATCTCGGTACGTGACTCTGTCTGTGACCGCCTGTGACCTAACATCTGCAGTGTCACTTATCTCTGTGCTACAAAGTAGCGTTTCCGTTCCCATGAACGTTAATAACCTGAAATGAATTGTCTTTCATATACATTGTTGCACACTACTTAGCGCATTTTCTAATATTTCTAATAATTTCCTAATTATTAGTTTCTTTATATATATATATATATATATATATATATATATATATAGCAAATGGGGGATTACATAACTAGCGGAAGATGCTGAATTAACAAGGATTTGTTTAGATTTACAGTTAGGTAAAACACCTAAATTAAAATCTTATTCTTTTCTGGCGTGGAAACTTTGTGTAGTGGATGGGGTATTAATAAGAGGAGCTCGCCTTGTAGTTCCTATTGCTCTTCGAGACCGTGTTTTACAGATTGCACATGAAGGATGCCCTGGTATTACTAAAATGAAAGATAAGTTGCGATCGAAAGTGTGGTGGCCTAAAATTGAAAAAGAAGCCGAAAAATTTGTTCGTACTTGCGATTATTGTCAAAAAATTGGTAACGAGATAACCATGTAACCTATGTCCAGACGCCAACTTCCAGATGGTCCGTGGCAAGACATTGCCGTTGATTTCAAGGCTTTGCCGTCGGCTAATGAGCACGTGTGTCGTAACTGATTATTTTAGCAAGTTTTTTGAAATCAAAGTGATGGAGAGATGTACCGCATTTGATACAATTTCCTACTTAAAAAGCTATTTGCTAGATTTGGCATTTCTTACTCAATTACAACAGATAACGGTCCACGGTTCCGATCAGAATTTACGACGTTCTGTAAGTCGTTTGGAATTCTCCATTATACGATGGAACCATACTGGGCTGAAGCCAATGGACAAGCGGAAAGGCAGAATCAGTGTTTGCAGAAAATGATTCAGATAGCTTGTTTAAAGCAACAAAATGCTTGTATAGAAGAGATATTGGAGTACTTACTAGTGTATCGGTCAACATCCCATACTGTTACGGGTAAAAGTCTAGCAGAATTATTTTTTGGATGTGTTATTCATGATAAATTACCTTCAATACGTGAAAGGGTTTGGAAACAAGGTGTTCGTGATCAAGATTGATTTAACAAAGCGAAATCTTGTATCCCTAATGAATTTTCAAAAAAACAAATCTCATTGGGTGATGAATCTCTTATTAAAAGACCTTTTTCTAAAAATAAATTTCAATCCAAATTCGAGGGGGAGACAGGTGTGGTCAGTAGTATCAATGATCCAGTAGTGGCAATACAACCGCCTTCGCGTAAAATTCGACGACAAAAATGATATTGAAAAGTATGCTTTACGGGATCCGCCGCCTGTTTCTACATTATAGTCCCGGCGGTAATGTACGAGAGCCACTACGTCAGTTGGTAACAATAATAAATAATTGCAAAATATTGCGCAATAAATGGTTACGTCAACCTTTGATCAAATTTCACATACAAACAATGTTTATTTTAATTATAAGAAAAAAAAAAAAAGGTACTCACGTAAACTGTAGGACTTCTCACAGCATTACGCTATTATGGCGGCAGCTGGGCTTCGTTGAGCATTTCGGGCGTGGGTGATCTTTCCGCCCCCGGTTGAATCCAAATTTAATTTGTCTTCTTCTTTCCTATGTAGAGGTACGGTAAAGGAATACAGGTGAGGATTCACGATATCAGGTGGAGATGAAAGGAAACCTACATTACCTGAAAGAGAAGACAAGATAACGGCACAAAGATAAACCACTAGACACGACGTCTGGCTGAGTAGTCCCGACGTATCGGAAATTCACCACTTTTTTTCTCACTCCGCGTCTGCGCATTCTCTTGCGCAAACGCAACTATTTCAAGGGACAGAAATGCACGCATAAGTCTTTTTAAATTATTGGTTCGAAATCACTTACAAATTAGGAACTTATAGAAATGTTTATATGCCGAACTTTGGCATGTAACATTTACTGTTGACGATCCGGTTCCTAAAGATGTCATTGCTACTTTTAGTTTGAATTGTTCAAAGGAGCCAATTGCTCGTCATTGTACGCGTTCGGTACGCCCTCCAAAATGGTTGGATGATTATGTTTGCAAGAAGTGTTAAATTTTTCTACTTCAAACCAAGGGGGGTGGGGGAGGATTGCGCTGTTGCTAAGGTTACGGATATTGAAAGACAAGATCAGAGTAGCTGGGAAGAGGGACTTTGAAAGAAGTGTAAATTAGAGTAATTAAAATATGTATTTGAATGGCAGAATAAAGCATTAATATTTTTCAATAAAGTAGAAATATATCTCTAAAATATACAAATACTACAAGGTCCAACCTAAGTAGTAGGGTCTTTAATAAGGAACCAGATTAAAACACGTCCCCGAAAGAGGACAACCGCTTTTTTGGTACTTAGAATGGCAGAGACCATAGGAGTCGGTATGGCATTCTAAGACACTACTGCGATGTGAAAGGTAACACGAAACTACCATATTAACACCGAAGTACACAGCGTACTTAAATTGTAAGTAACATGATGGCATCCTCTGGGATAAAAGATCCCGGGGTTAAAATAGTCTCCCATTCGGATTTCCAGGAGGAGATTACTTTGGAGGATGTGATCGGAAAGTTTAAATGAAGAGCAGGGAACATTTTGCGAGTCGGAGCGTAGAATGTCAGAAGTATGAAGCAAGTAGGTAACCTAAAGAACTTAAAAATTAAAATGGATAGGTTGGCACTAGACATAGTAGAAATCAGCGAAGTTCGGTGGCTAGAGGCGGGGGAATTTTTGAGTGGAGATTTTAAGGTAATTTATACAGGATCAGAGGAAGGAAATTCGGGTGTAGGGATACTTATAAAAAAAATTTTAGTTAATAGTTTTGATACTTATTGTTCGAAAATTTTCACATCTATTCGCGCCTCTTTTTTTGGTGTAGTTACTATGATGTTACGTTTGAAATCTTTGCGCATCTTGTCTGTCTTATACATATAGCTTACAAGTTGGAAGAAACCTTCTGTCACAGCTTGTCCAGCGGCTTTTCAAGTTTCTGCTTGCACCTTATCCATATCCGGTGCCTTACAGTTTTTCAGGCCTAATGCTAATTCAAACTCATCTCTAAGTATAGGATAACCCAAGTCATCGTTTTCAATGTCTGAATTCTGATCTAGTGCTGTTAGTTATTCTCCTGCATATAAATTCTGTATATATTCTTGCTATCTAACCACTCTATCTACATTTTCTATAATGATGTCTACTTCCGCGCCCCTTATATTTTTGTGGTATGGTTTGTATGCTTCGTCTGTCTTTCCTATTTCGATCTTTGTTTGTACCTCTTTGCATTTTTCATTAATCTATTGCTTTATAGGTTAATTTCCCATTTTATGGCTTTGTATCTATGTTTTCCAGGTTCGTCGGGTCTATTTCTTTTGTATGTAGAAGGTTGAATTTTAAGTACTTTCTTTTTTACAACTTTTTTCGATCAGCTGGTTATTCCTATTCAGAAAATTTCTATTATAACTACAGACAAATCTGATGCAAAAATAACGCAATCTTCAACAACCAACGCTCTTATTGAATTCTGTAATACCGCTCAACCGTCAACATAAGTCTCATTCAAAAATTTACTACTGCAAACTAAACACCAATTCTAAAACAAATATTCAAAAGAAAAATAGAGTTGCTAAAAAGGTGATTACCGTCGAAGAAGTTAAAAATAAGTTCATTAGAGAACAGCAGCTTAAAGAAAAATCTGTAAGTTTATCAAACATAGCGAGCACTTCTAGATAAAATGACACTTATATACAATATGCAAGTGTGATTTTAAATATTTGTCACGTTCTATTTACAACTTAGGTTAGGTTAGCCAAGAAAATAATCTAGCCTCATCTAACTTCATCTCGGACGTTTTAATAGAACGCACAACTTAGCATTTTGACTATTTAACCTATAAATATAATTTTGCTTTGTTTGGTAGCACTTTTGTTTTTAATAAACTGGAAAAACATTATTTAAAATAATGGGAAACGACTTAATTGTAGAAGTAAGTCCTATATTATTAATATATTTATTCTGTATTACATTTAATTATTTTAGTTTTTACGATACTATGAGTCTGAGAGCGATGTTTTAACAAGCTCCGATTCTGATTCTTCAGCTGATACGTTCTTTAAAAAAAGACGAACCCTTAACAAACAAGAAGGATATGTGGAAAATATTATTCCAAAGTAGAAGGTATCGTTGGCGCTGTAGATGGTTGTTACATTAGTATTAAAAAACCCAATGAAAATGCCAATGTTTACTGCAATCGAAAATCTTATAGCATACTATTGCAAGCTGTATGTGACCACGAAACAAGGTTTATAGATGTATTTTGTGGAGAAGCAGGATCCATTCACGACTCACAATTATTCAAAAGATCATCGCAGTATGATAAAAGGGTGAACAGTCGTTTAGGTCGTTAGGTGATTCGGCATATCCCTGTAAACGATGGCTTATATCTCCATACAAAGACATTGGCAATTTAAGCAGGAATCCGATTAATTAATTACAAACGTTTGACTCCTAGAGTAGTCATTGAAAATGCTTATGGTCTACTTAAAGGAATATTCAGAAGGCTTAAAGGTTTTGAAAATGCAAATATTTCTTCTTATAGTTCAGTGTGTGATAGCTGTCACTGTATTGCATAACATTTGTTTGATGTTCAGCGATGAAGTAGATACAGAGCATGAGAACGAAGAACCTGCATATGAGTTTGATGAAGCAACAATACAAAATTTAAGTGGTATCGTACCAGATACATCCAAACGAGAAGAAATGTTTCAAAGACTATTTCATTTGTGATTATGTATTTTAAACACATGAATCTTTCCATTAGTCTTAAGTATCAATAGGTGTTCATTTGATTAGTTAATTATATTAAATAGTATTATGAATATCGTTCCATTTTTACCATTGTTTTAAACATTCCATACAGAATTATAAAAGCATTCAATTTATTAACCAAACTACATTATATACAATTACATTTTACTGTAGCAAACTAAATACCAATGTTTAATTGTGTGTTTGAGTAATCCTAGGTGTTAAGTTTCTAATGTACATTTGAAAGTGTTAAATGAATTACATACAATATTAAAGACTAAGATACTAAATACTATATATTGTTATAAAAATTTTATTTCAATCTTTTGCTTAAGTTCTCCAAAGCAACAACTTTCCGTTCTTCCAAAGCCAGTTTTGTTCAAATAATTTCAATTTTTGTTACGGTATTCTTGCTTTGCCTTTTCCGATTCATTATAATGTTTTCTTTTAAACTTAAATACTGTGTTACAGGTGCTACTCTTCCTACTAGTTGTGAGAGTAGTTGTTGTTGTTGGTGGTGAAATAGGGCTATTTTCTAATTGTGCATTATTTAAGGAAGTTATATGCTTTTGAAATGGTTCAATATGACTGGCATTTCCAACATCTATTGTATTGGGCTACAATTATTGGGTTTCTCACCCAATAATTCATCCAATCTTTCAAAAAATTGAAAGCGGGGTGCTGCTTTGCCAGTGTTTTGTGTTAATATCTTTGGTTGTTTTTTATAGGTCATAACTAAATTATCCCACTTTTTTTTACATCGCATTGCATCCACCTAACAAAAACTTTATTATTATGTACATCTAGTTCAAAATTAATTGGTTTACTTACATTTATATTTAAACTAATTAATTCCTCACAAACTATATCCCAAAATGTTTTTCCTTTTTTGGGTGGTGCATGTCTTCATATTTCTCCTCTACTGCAGATATTAATGCCAATGTATCATTAAACTGCCACTGTCGGCTTATGTTTCTCTCATATTTAGAAATTGGACCAGGATTTCTAGTTTCTGGCAATTGTGATGAATTAAAATCTTCATCGTTGCACTCTACTGCATCTTCAATTTGAAGTACTTCGGTGCTACCAATTATATAGGGCACATTTTCTTCTGTGAAACCTATTTCACTGTAAGGCACTCTTAAAGATTGTTGAGTTTCTGCAGAAAAAAGAAAAGGACATTCAATAACTTTACATACTGGCTTTATTTACTCACCTAAATCTTTTACTACTACATCGCCATTCTCAGCCAAAGCCCACCCACGACCTCCTTTCCATTTTAAAATAGCAAATGGCATTTTGCTGAAGAAAACTTAATCAAAACACAATCAACTGCCTATTAAAAAACCGTCAATAAGTAATCAAATATGCTTCTATAACCTCACATTTCAAGTTAGCAATTTATCTTGGTAATAAAGGTTGCTCTTGAGGTACCTTACCAAGGGAAAGGGGGAAGCAAAGAATCTAAGTTCCTAAGTAGTAAATAGAACATGCTAATATCTTAGACTAAGTAAGATTAACTTAGTTTTTTGGCAAATAGAACGCAGCAATTATCTCGCTAAAACCACCACATTACCTCCCAAGTACACAGCGTACTTAAATTGTAAGTAACATAATGGCATGCTCTGGGGTAAAAGATTCCTGAGTTAAAATAGTCCTCCATTAGGATGTGCGGGAAGGGACTACTTCGTAGGATGTGATCGGAAAGTTTAAAGGAAGACCAAGGATCATTTTGCTAGTCGGAGCGTGGAATATCAGAAGAATGAGGCAAGTAGATAAACTAGAGAACTTGAAAATCGAAATTGATAGGTTAACATTAGACATAGTAAGGATCAGCGGAGTTTGCTGGCCAGAGGCGGGGGATTTTTGGAGTGAATACTTTAGTGTACTTCATACCGAGGAAGGAAATTTGAGTATGGAGATATTTATGCAAGAAAAAATAGGACGCTGTGTAGAAAATTACGTACAAAAGAACGAAAGAGTACGCATAGTTAGATTAGAATCTAAACCGGTAAATATAGAAAATAATACACATATACATACCCACCTCTAGCTACAGTGAGGAAAAGGTAGAAGCGATCTACAAACCGAAGACATACTAAGAAACGTAAAAGGACATGAAAATTTAATAATTACGGGAGAGCGGTAATAGGTTTATTTGGTGTAGGCATGAGAAACGACAGGGGAAATAAGCTGGTAGAATTTTGCGAAAAGAACAATTTAACCATCACAAACACATTATTTTAACATCATACTAGAAGACAATACATGTGGAAATTGCCAGGAGATATAAGAAGATATCAAATAGATTATATTCTTGATAGACAACGGAATCAAGTAAAAGACTGCAGAAGCTACTAAGAAGCAGATTATAGACACTGACCACAACATCGTAATTATGAAAGCTGCTCTTAAATTTAAAAAAATTTGAAAAAACGGAACGAAAAAAAGCACTTTGACTTTGAGAAACTAAAAGATAAAAGATATCTACGAAGGATTAGAAGAAAAAGTCAAATCAATAGCTGAAAGACATTGGGAAAATTTTTTATACTAAGGAAGTAGAAACAGAATGAAATAACCTTAAATTCAGCTTAGACATGACGGCCAGAGATATTCTGGAGTAAAAAAACGGAAACCATGGATAACGAAGGATTTCCTGAATTTAATAGAAGAAAGACGAAAATACAAAAATAGATCAGACGAAACAGGAAAACAGAGATACAAAGACATAGAATGGGAAATTACTCGCAAATGCAGGAAAACTAAAGAACAATGGATTGATGAAAAGTGCAATGAAATACAAACTAAAATAAAAATAGGAAAGACAGACGAAGCATACTAACTACAATGAATTTTAGGGATATAAAACCATTAGCAAAAATGTAAGAGACGCTGGAGGAAACGTCATTGTAGAAAATGTAGAGAAAGTGGATAGATGGCATGAATATATAGGGAGAGGAAGTAGCAGAATCAGAATATGAATCAGACATTGAAAAAGATTACTTGGGATATCCTATACTTATAGCTGAGTTTTAATTAGCGTTAAAGGGTCTGAAAATGGTAAGGCGCCGGGTACAGATAAGGTGCAAGTAGAAACTCTAAAAGTCGCTGAACAAGCAGTAACATAACAGCTCTTTCAACTTGAAAGCTATATGCATAAGACAGGCAAGATACTCAAAGATTTCAAACGTAGCATCATAGTTACTATACCAAAAAGAGAGGCTCGAATGGATGTGAAAATTTTCGAACAATAAGTTTGACAGAACAAGTTTCAAAAATATTAACGAGAATTGTACC
>JARFIW010000866.1:0-41125 GCA_036346225.1 Platerodrilus igneus | reverse complement strand
GAGGTTATGGTATTTTTTAAAATAATGAACTCAAGGGTTGTGTTATGAATTATGTATCCGCAATTGTTTAACTAAATTGTGCCGACGTTCTGTAAAAATACCGACGTTCAGATTAAAGCTCTGAGCTTGGGCTTAAGTTGGACGCGAGTTAAGGTTCGGGCCTTTGGAGCTGTGTTTTTAAAAAACAACTTCAAACACTTAACAATTTTTAATAACTTAAACAGAAATTACAATGAAATTTAGAATAGCTGGTTCATAATAACTTTAATAAAAATAATTAATTGTACTGGTGAGTAGCTTGAACAACGAAGTATGGAGTTCGAAGACTGACTGCCGGGCCTTGAGCTCCCGGGCTTTTTATAATAACCTGTCCCTCACACGGCTGTGGGAACTTGCAGATCTCATGTCTGCGTTTCTCTTAATTGTACACTTTATTACAATGTAACAACTTAATTCTAAGTAATTGCGGTATGTTAACCGCCTGTGACCTGCCACCTGCAGTATCACTGCCCTTTCGGATGCAAAGTTGCATGTCCGTTCACATGAACTGTCGATAACCTCTCTGGGTTATCCTTGTATTACAATGTTGCAATGAACTTATACTTTATTTAACAATTTCTAATAATTCCTATTAGATTCAATATTTCAATATATATAGGTAATTGGGGGATACATAACTCGCGTTGAAATTTTAATCCCTGAGTACTTATTTCGGCAGACAGCGAAGTTTCAGCAGGGTACACCGCTTCATTGTTATTTCGACGGTAGCCTGAGGGCTCACGCAATAGCTTAGCAACGAAACCTACCTGATTACGCAATTTTCAGGTCGGGTATAGTAGTAAAGGACTCCCGTAGTGATAATCTTTGTGTGTACTTGAACGAGTTTCGTTACACTAATAGTTGACCGGTGAAAAGGTCGTTTCTGTCCCGTTAATTGGAGACACCCTTGTTAACTTAGAGCGTGGGTCACAGTAGGTAACTTTATTAGAATACTGTATATATAATTAATTATTGTATTGGGGTGTTTGAGCCCGAAATTGGTTCTTATATCCTTAAAAAGTAGAGTAGCCCTAAGGAATTTAGACATTAATTTGGTTTAGTCGTATAGTGTTTAGCTAGCCGGGGACTATAATGCTCCACAGTAGTGCAGTGCTAAAATTTTCTGCGTGCGTATTTGTGACAATCTTTTCCCACTCTCAAGAACAAAGTGCAACGAGTGATAATACCTTGATATGGTCCGTAAGCCTTCCCCTCCCTTACGGTGGCGCCCTATTGTATATAACGGCAAATATTGTATATATTTTGTATTCATATGTCATTAGGTTAAGGTTTAATTAGTTGTACAGTTAATAAAACAATCTAAATTTATATCTTAGTGTGTTGTAGCTTAATGAACCTCACCCTCTCACCAACTGTAGCAAGCTTGCGAGGCAATGTTCCGAAACGTTTGGGTACTTTAGATTTAGGGGTCATGCCCTATTATTTTATTGGTAATTTGATACCCTCACGAGGCAGGTTTGTATATTAGTTACATTCTGTATTGCAAAAATACTTTTGCAGTCCCGTATTACTCAACACCCGTTTGTTTGCCATATGTGTGGTCTCATAGTAACTAACGTTCATTTGCATGTTGTGTATGTAATAATGCTTTAACAGAAAATACCTTTATACGATTATACAGTGTGTCTGCTTTTACATGTCACGGCAAATATTTCGGCTATTATAAGAATTTCAGAGAAATGTTATGTACAAAAGTTGTGCAACTTATTATTTGCAATAATATGTCAAAATAAAAAAAAAACAATGGAGCATCAAATTTTTGCGATATAGCAAATACATTCAAAATTTTAAATGAAACATACCCATTGTTTGTTACGTGCCGAAAATCGGCACTAGACATTTTTAAATAAGTGCGGGAATTTCGCGCCATAAATTTGAAAGACTTGTTGCGCTTATTTCCGTCACTACAGAGTGCGTTTGCGCCAGATCGCGCCGACGCGTGTGTGAGAAGAGAGTGGGAAATTTCCGGGAGCCGCTAGGACTTTGTTTTTGAACATCAAGAAGAAGGGTGGTTGGTCTGGTATCGTATCGTATTTTATCTTTTATTATGTAGATTCCTTTTGCCTTTTTGATTATCGTTCCATATAAACCCGTTTCCTACATATAGGTAGAAGACCAACCAAATCTGAAAGCAACCTGGCCTAACCGCAGTCCACGCCCTGAGAACCATCTTTAAATAATCCCGAAGGACGCCCTGAGAACCATCTTTAAATAATTCCGAAGGACGCCCTGAGAACTATTTTTAAATATTACTGAAGGAAGCCCCGCAGTCGCTAGCTGGAGTAACCCTGAAGGAAGCCCGCAGCCGCCATCTTTAAATTATCCGGTAGGGAGCTACGAGCAACCCTGAAGGACGTAATTCTGTGAGACGCTTACATATTCACGTAAGTTCTCCGTGTGTGAGGTTTTTTATAATACATTTTATGAATTTTGCATATTTCGTCATTTACGTGTAATAATTTGCATAGTGTGTGACGTCATTGACAGATGGGCGCGCTAATTTCCACATTATAGATTAGCGTTACCAACTGTTTTTTGTTTCGCATATACATCGTTTACGGTAATGTAAGATGTTATTATATATTCTTAAAGTGATTAAAATTTTCTTTCCAACGATATATCACTCAATAATAATTAAACATAGAAATCGATTATTAAATAGCGTTTAACTCGTGCCTAATTGAAATAAACATTCAAAACAGTTGGCGGCAAAACAATTGCTAGCGCCCACCTAAACGCAGAAATTGATAAGAACTACAACGACAAAAAGAAATACTAAATTACAAAATTAATTTAAAACGTTAAAGGTATTTCCAACACATCGCTAAGATCTCATTATTAAATTTCTTCGTGCTTTTTGCAACATACATGGTGTTATTTGACCATGCGATCTTTAAGGATATAAAGACTCTCTGGACGCGTTACATAAACGTGTTGTTTGAGATATCCCCAAACAAAAAAAAAACTAAACCGAAAGATCTGGTGATCTTGTATTATCTACCCGTGAACTCGATATACAAGACACAATGGCAGTTAGTAGCGCTAATCTTTATACAGATTTTGGCGCGCCCATCTGTCAATGACGTCACACAAGAAGCAAATTTAATTGCGCAATTACGCAATAAATATCATGATAAACATTACAAATGCAGTATAGACAATAAGGTACTCACATAAATAGGTCCAGCTTCCCACAAAGTACGCCGAGGATGGCGTCCCATAGGATAGCGTCCTTCGGGATGGCTGGAGCCCCCTTTAAGATAATTAACGGAGAGTACGCCTAGCGTCCTTCCAAAGCGCTCCGACCAGCTACGGCAGTCATGGACTCCCAGGACTCGTTCATCTAGGGTCGTGGACTACTGTTCGAGCAGGCTGCTTACAAATTACCTCTACCTATGTAGGGATCGAATAAGGAAACAGGTATAAGGGCCGACAATCAGATAGGCAAGGAAATCTACATAAATAAAGGTAAATACACGATACGATACGTTACCAAACTACTCCTCTGGAAGTCACAGGCAAAACAGCCACGTTACAGAGTGCCCCGGAAACTTCTCCACTCTTGTTCTCCCCGGCACTCGCGTCACGCGATCTGGCGCAAACGCACTCTGACGTGACGGAAATACACGCCAAGTCTTTTGAATTTGTGGCGCGAAATTCCCGCACATCAAAATTAAGCTAAGTAATGTTTAGTGCCAATTAGGCACGTAACACTTGCTGGCCAGTTTATGGGACCTCCATTTCCGATCCATTTTGAACCAAACATGAAAATCAACAATGCGGAATTAAATTACTAAGAAACAACTGTCAAGAAGAGCTATCAATTGTTTCGCCGGCCACTGTTTTGAATGCTTATTTCAAATAGACGCCTGATGTTAAGCGCTATTTAGTAATCCATTTCTGCGTTTAATCGATTAGATAATTATTATTGAGTGATATATCGTTGGAAAGTAAATTTTAAGCACTTTCAGAATATGCAATAACAATGCGTACGTTCTATTTAAAATTTTGAATCGATTTGCTGTATCTCAAAAATTTGATGCTCTATTGTTTTTTTTTATTTTGACATATTATTGCAAATAAAAAGTTACACAACTTTTGTATATAACATTTCTCTGAAATTCTTACAATAGTCGAGATATTCGATGTGACACGAAAAAACAGACACACTGTATATTTATTATAACCACGCCGCGCCGGTACGCGTGCCACTACAATCAGTTGGTAGCCATGTTAGATAATTGTAAAAATGACGCGCAAATTATAGATGACGTCACACAATTTGCGAATTATTGCGATTCAATTACAAAGTTATACAAATTTTAAAGAAAACCCCAACGGGGTACTCACGTAAACATGTAGGGCTTCTTGCAGAATTACTCCATGATGGTCGGCGGCGGCTTCGCTACTCTTTCTCGGGCGTGGGTGTTCGCTGGGCCCTGGTCGAATCCAAATTTAATTATCTTCTTCCTATATGTAGACAAAATAAGGTAAGGGAGATAGGGTAAGGTACGATAAATTTGGAATCACAGGAAACCTACATATCAGAAAAAGACACAAACGATACAAGACAACTACACTTGTTCCGTCTCGGAGGCTAGTTTTTTACGTCGGCATAACACACACACACACACACTTCTTACACACACACACACACGCACGCATGCTCACACACCTACTTATACATAACTACACTGGGATTCTGTTTTATTTTCTTTTCTGCGATTCTTAGGTTTTTTGTTTATACTTGGTGTTGGTGTTATTCTTTTTGGTTTTTTCCTTTTTTTTTCGTTCCTTTCGTTCCACATTCCTCTCCTTTTTCCTGTTGCTGGTCTTCTTCCCTAGTCCGATTGTCTTTCGTCCATTCACTCCTGTGGTAAGTGCTTTCTAGTCCGTCTTTCGTTCTTCGGAAACCACGACTTAGTCAACTTTAGGACTAGTTAGCATTTCTTTTCTTTGGTCCTTCGTTTATTGAGATTTTTGGATACCACAGTTGATAGTATATCGTTTCCTTTACCAACGTTCCTCTTCTTTTCCTCTTGTTGTCCCTTGTTCCTTTACATCCTTGAGGCTTGACCTTTGGGGTCCTGTTTTGGTTGGCACTGTTGGTTTTCTTCCTCGTTCCTTTTCTTCTTTGGAGGTTGCTAACCTTACTGTTTCTTTTGAGAAACATCCGTCCGTTGACGACTCCGCAGTACTGAGGACGTTCCACCTTAGTCCTCCTTGGTTACTAATTACCCGTCATCCCTTCTTTTTTTCAATTCTTCTTTCTCCCTTTCTATTATTGGCTCTTCGAGCCGGATAAAAGTTTTTTGTGTTTTGTTCAGTGATTCTTTTTTTGGTTTCTTTGGTTTTTGCAACTAGTTTTCTTTTAGTTTTAAACGAATTTTCTTTTTGTTTGTTTGGTACTGCCCACTCCCATACTTTTATTTCCCTACCCTGACCTTTAAATTTTGCTGGAGGGTGAATTTGTTACGTTCATTTTCGGCATTAATTGGTTCTTTTATTTACATAAATTCCTTTTCTAGTATTAAATTCTCCAACAATACCTGATATATTGTACCTGTTCAAATAAGTTCGCTTTACCATAATTTTCAACTCAAATCCCTTGCTAATTCATTATCCGTTCGTATAAATTCCATGTCTATTGTTAAATTCTTCCTATCGTTAAATTCTTGCGTCGGCGCAAATCTCGCGCAACGCACTATCTGAAGTGACGGAAATACGCGCACAAGTTTTTTTAAATTTATGGCGCGAAATTCTTACAAATTAAAACTTAATTGGGATGTTTAGTGCCGAATTTTCGGCACGTAACATATTAACTCTTCATTACCGGCGCCGTCGGTTTTTCCCTGTCAGACTTTTTTTTTATATTTTTGTCTATAAAATTATGTCAGATGTCTCGAACTATTATAAAATAGGCTCTGTTGAATGATACTCTTAAATGTTAGGTGTAGTTTCGGAATAGTGTGTGTGTTTGTCCCAAGAATTAACGGTAAACCCTTGAAGTGTCTATATATATGAACGAAGGATGTATCAATAGACGTGTACTTCTTTAAGAGTTGGATAGTTATTCTCCTTACTTCTTCAACAAATTAGTGTCGCTTTAAATTAGTTTTGCAGTGACCGTTGTAAATGGAGGTAGTGAGACTAGGAAAACTACCATTAGCAATGACGTATTCGTATGCAAAACAAACTGAACGTTCATGTAATTATGTAACGAGGTGGTTGCTAACAAGAAGTTTGATATTGAGGATTGTAATTAAGATATCGATGACATGGACGATAATGCAGCAGAAGAGCATATTTCTTCGAAAGGAGGCTCAAACGCAAATGATATAACATCTAACGACGTTTTGTTGAACGTTATAATTTGACAATCCAGACTGTAAACGCGTCAGATGCTAAAACGAACCGCAGTATAAAGGAAAAGCTACTCGCGAAGCTATCGGGAGCAATTAGCAACGCATTGCACAATACACGTATTCTAGATAGTTGGCAATTATTTTTTCATGACAGTGTAATATACAAATATTAAAATGAGGTAAGTTTTTCAAATCATACTTATTATACCTCCGCCGGTGAGGTACGCGAGCCACTACAGTCAGTTGGTAGCAATGTTAGATAATTGCGAAAATGACGCGCAAATAAAAGGTTACGTCACGCAATTATATAAAATTACTTCATCACATAAAAAAGGAAACGAAAACGCTACTTACATAAATTGCAGGGCTTCTTGCAAAATTACTCCATGATGTCGGCGGCGGCTTCGCTAATCTTTTGGGCGTAGGTGATTCGTCGGTCCTGGTCAAATCCAAATTCAAACTTGTCTTTTTCCTATATGTAGAGAACGACAGGAAACTGGTATATAAGGAACGATAGTCAAAAGAAGGAAAATGAATCTACATATCACAAAAAACACGACACACGACAAGACACAAGACCACTACATTTGTTTCCGTCTCGGTAGCTAGTCCAGTCACGTATCCCGAAATCACCCTTCTTCCCCCACCGCGTCGGCGCAATCTCGCGCAACGCACTATCTAAAGCGACGGAAATACGCACACGTCCTTTTAAATTTATGGCGTGAAATTTTTACAAATTAAAACTTAATTGAAAATGTCTAGTGCCGAATTTTTCGGCACGTAACAATCCCGACAAAGCCATAAAAGAAAAACTTAAAAAAAGAAAATGACTGTTAGCACAGCAACATCTTAATATCTAGATCCTAACTAACCTACATAAATCCTATCTTAAATCCTACAAAAATGTTTATTTGAGGCGCTACCTGGTTTTTTCCGACCGATAACACGTCTTCCGGATTACCAGGAAACGGAATGTGTAGCCCCATTGTCTTTGACTACATTTATAAGTGCACACACTAGTTTTTAATGTGGCGCAGTTATAGTCGACAGCACAAATTTGTCGGGGAGCATGAAACACTACTTAAACTAAAACAAATGCGGCAATCGCTTAACCTATATACTAAACTAAAACTAACATTACAGTTTCCTAAATGCAAACGCACATGAGCGTTTCATCTAAACTGCATCCTTGTTGGAAAAAAGTGCCCAAATTTAAAAATGTTTATAGGAGTGAGTTATTCTACACTTTAGCAAATTTTTAGTTACTGGTACTCTGGTTTAATAAACAATACACATCAAAACTTGTCCATGACATGCTTGTGAATCAACAAATTTACCAAACGTACCACCTTACTAATTCCTTACGTTGCTAACCTAACAAATTACATTTCTACCATCAGGTTAGCATTTCACTTAATATTCAAGAAAAATGGTTCCCACGTCTGGTCACAAATAGGTGTGGGCGATACGGAATTTTGCGTATCGAATATCGATACATATTCTATATTGATAAGTAACGATATGTATCGATGTGTATCGGTGCGTATCGATACACATCGATTGGTATCGATGCGTATCGATACGAATAGACACGTAGCAATATATATATAGCGATTCGTATCGGAACGTTTAGATGTGTAGATTAAGTATACATATCGAAACGTAGCGATACGTATCGGTACGAATCAATACGCATCGATAATTTATCTACTCTTTCTTTGGGAATAAAATCACAAGATCGTTTTAAAATAATGTATTTACTGACAATTCGATCTTAAGATTGTTTGTTATCAAAATAATTAAAGTTTCAAGTTTAATATTTGTGACATAAGTATATATATTACTCAAATTTAGTAAAACCAGTAAAGAGCTATTGCGTTGATCAATTATAATTGCTTTCAGGGTTGAGAGTCCCATTCGTGCTGTCTGAGTTTAATTGTTTTTTCTGCAGACATCAGCATTAAAGAATTTCTTACTGACTACAATAATAATACATACACAATCTTTTCTATCGTTTTTTATTATTATCAAACCATTCTTTTATTAACAAAGTATTTTGTTTTTGCAATAGATAGGTTTCCATCCATTTCTTCTTTTCTATACCCTTCACACATACTTCTTCACCGGGTCTGATAATTTGCTTCGGCAAACATTGTAAAATTATATTAAAATAAATAATACAGACACAATCTTTCTATTGTTTTTTATTATTATCAAGCCATTTTTTTAATAACATGGTATTTTGTTTTGCACATTGCAGATTATTATTGCTGTGTCTACAACAATGGATGTTATATTTTAAACGGTTGTTGATTTTTAACTCCGATAGCTTAGGACAACCTCGGGCAAGCATATCAGTTACAACGTTTTTTTGCATTAGATAGGTTTCAATCAATTTCTTCTTTTCTAGACCCTTCACAAATACTTCTTCACCAGGTCGGATAATCTGCTTCAAATAAAGCGCTATATATGATAACACCATTCCAGCCGTTGAAGATTCATCCCAAGAAAGACCATGAATATTCCTTGTCACCCAGTCGTTATGTTTTATATGATCTTGACTCAAACAACTACACTGCATTGGCAGTTTAAAAATTTGATGCCAAACTACACCTTCCAACAAGTCCAAAACCGCAATTTCTATACACACAAACTCGTTTTTCTTGTATTTAAATCCCTGAATATCAATTATATACATGTTTGTTTGTAAATATATGCAGTAAACTTCGACTAATTAAATTAATATTAGGAGCAATCTCCTTATATAGCAGATTACCACCATCTGCGTACTTTGCCAACCCACTTTTCAACCTATCACAAGAGTGAACACATTTTGAATTGAAACCGGCCCATGTGTATTTGCAGCCTCTAAACATAAATCAGAATCCACTTTAATTAAACACAATTGACTTGAATGCGATATTTTGCATCTGTCATACTTTATAACTTCTAGCTAGAAAACCAAATTCAAAACATCTACACACATTTTCTCTGCACTTACATTTTTCAACATACGTGTGTTTTGAAGTATGTATGTTCCATTGAAAGTAATATAAAGCCGATCCTAATTCAAAACGTTCCCACAAGTATTTTACATTTGAAAAGAATTCAGGTTTTCACATTTTACATTAAAAGTATATAACGCCGATCCTAATTCAAAACGGTGCACGTGTAACTTCTCGCTAGAAAACCGAATTCAAAACAGCTACACACATTCTTCTCTGCACTTACATTTTTCAACATACGTGTGTTTCATTGAAAGTAATATAAAGCCGATCCTAATTCAAAACGTACCCACAAATATTTTACATTTGAAAGTATATAAGAATTCATGTTTTCACAACTATTTTACATTCAAATGTTTTCACAACTATTTTACATTGAAATTATATAGGGCCGATCCTAATTCAAAACGTGACAGACGTATTTTACACATGGAAAATACGTCTGTCGCGTTTTGAATTAGGACCGGCCTTTATTTATCTACTCGTAGCCGCATTTGTCGCTGTAGATATTGGTCAATAGCGAGAATAATGTAATATCATTTAGTAGATGTTGAACCATCTCCGGATAATAAGGATGCAATTGAAGACTGAACATCACACAAAATGTATTTTCCCCATCTACTCCAAATATTATCAAGTACATTATTAGTAAGATCATCTGTAGCATGGTTTTTAATCTCCATCTTAAATATCATACAATCTTTGGTATCCCCATCGAGATTCTCATAATCTACGTTGCTTGTTATCGTTAAATTGACTAATTTTTCCCGCTCCAGATCACATTGTGTTGCACCACCACTGCGTAAATTTCCATCCGTTTCCGACAATGCTACTGTGAAAATGGATTTTACTATTTGCTTAGCACTAACTATATTTCGGGAAAGTATTAACTGACCAATAGCTCCCAGATAAAAAATCTCACTCTCCTGTTTACAATTTTACAAGTCTGAATATTTTTTTATAAAATGTGCGACATCGATTCTAATATAACATTTCGGTAAAACAGGATTTCTAAATGCATCTGCATAATCATCAATATTTAGGTGGCCTGTAAAAGCTCGCGCAATTGCAATTAAAAGTGCTCTGCATAAATCACATACTACTGGATATCGGTGCACCAAAACGTACCCACTCTGCTAGTCAAAAATGAATAGCATTAACAGTGTGACTTTCACTTATCATTTGACAGACTGAAAACTGCTCACTAAAACAGTTAATCACGCAAATGTATACAAGTACACGTTTGCCAACCGATCCATCACCCTTACCTAATTGTTCTACAACATCGCCAGTCGCATCTATAAATATACACGCATCATTTTGTGTGGTATATTTTTGATAAAGGTTCAGCTGGTGTTGAGTCCAATAATGGATAAAAAATTGATCTAATCCAATGTTGTAAATAATATTATACACTGCTGTACATTTCAAAATAGTTAATGCTGTAAGAGGATCAGTATCTAAATAATTTACCTCAACAGCCTCTGTTTTGGCTACGTGAAGAACATTCGAACTGTATAAATGAGGTGATTCTGGATGTCTTTCGGCCATTAATTCGTCAGCTTTCTCAGCACGATGTACATGAACTGCCTTTTGCTGTTATTCTTGGCCAATAGTTTTTCTCGTTGGATTTCTTAAATATCGTTTTCCGCAATTACCTATCCCTTTTGTGTATGTGCAATTTAATTTTATACATTTTCAAGGTAACTCTGGTTCCTCTACGTACTACCACATCTACAAGAACCTGAAAAAAAGATCTTAGTCTTATACATGCTGTCTTAAATACCATGGAACAGTATTGCTATCTAAGAAACTATAAAAATTACGCGGTCTGTTAATTAAGAGAAAAATTTTAGTTTTAGAAGATTATTCATAAGATCTTTTCATCATTGTCAAATGTTTATCTATTAAGGTATTGCGGGACACCGAAAATAAGAAGGACTTGATCTTCGAGGACTTTGATGACAGATTGTGCAGTGGCTGTGCGTAAAGGAAAGAAAAGAGAAAACTCAGTAAAATAATCAGCCACTACAAGAATATAGGAGCGACCACGAGTGGAACGAGGAAGAGGACCTACTATGTCGCAGGAAAGGACTTGTCAGGATAGGATGGTTTGGTCCTAGGAGCGAATAAACCAGGAGGGGTAACTGATCAACTTTGTGAGCAGCACAAACGTCGGATGTAACAAGCGACGTCAGCTCTGAGACAGGGCCAGTAATATCTTTGAAAGAGACGAGCAGAAGTTTTGGTCACGCCACAATGACCGGAAGTAGAAAGGTTATCAGATTTTTAAGCTGCTCAGAAGGTACGACGATCTTCCAATCGTCTAGAGAATCGGCAGCGATAGTAGTTTTGTGACGACGGAAAAGAAAATTGTCCACCACGGACCAGGAAGAAAAACGTGTAATGGCGTTAGAAATTGTTTAGAGCATGGCATTGTACGAGGGATCCGGAGTAGGAAGGGAGACTTTGAGAGAGGCGACTGTGGAAATACAAATTGGTTCAAGGACAGGAACAGAACGAGAAAGGGCATCAGGAACAACATAATCTTTACCCTTACGGCGAATAATGGCAACGACATATTGCTAAAGACGGAGAGGCCAACGGGCTAAGCGACCGGAAAAACTTTGGAGTTTATTGAGCCAAAGGAGGAAATGGTAATCAGTAATAACGAAAAAATGGGAACCCTCGACGGAAGGACGAAACTTCTCAATCGCCCACATCACCGCCAGACACTCCCTCTCAGTAACTGAGTAGTTGCGCTCAGGCTTGGTGAGTGAACGACTGATATATCTTACGACCTTCTCGCCATCGGAACGTGGTTGGCTAAGGATGGCACCCAAACCAAAATGAGAGGCGTCAGTTTGGATGGTGATGGGTAAGGTAAATCCAGGACAGGAAAGGATGGGGACAGAAATATGGTGCTGTTTAAGGGAAAGGTAGGCAGATTGACAATCGGGGGAAAAAGGGGTGTTTTTGCGGGTCAGGTTAGGAAGCGGAGCTGTGAGGGTGGCAAAATTCGGGATGAAGCGACGGTACCAACTGGCCATGCCAATTAGTTGACGGTCTGCGGTAATAGTGGAGGGAGGAGAAATCTTAAGGATTGCAGAAACTTTATCGGGGTCAACAAGGAAACCATCCCGGTTAACGATGTAACCAAGCTATCGGTGCTCAGGAAAGCAGAAATGACACTTGTCTTGACGAAGAGTAAGGCCAGCATGTAAGAGACGAGAAAGGACTAGGTTAAAAATTCGGCGGTGTTCTTCGAATGAAGGAGTGGCAATGATGATATCATCGAGGTAGGCGAAACATAATGGTTCCAGGTCAGAACCGAAGACCTGGTCGATAAGACGTTGGAAAGTGGCAGGAGAATTATGGAGGCCGAAGGGCATATGACAGAAATGAAATAAATCTTGATGAGGGACAGTGAAGGCAGTGATGGGTTTGGATTCGGGGGACAGAGGGATTTACCAATAGGCGGAACGGATATCTAGCGAGGAGAGATAACGAGCATCACGGAGCCGGTCAAGAATGGTAGAAATGTACGGAAAGAAATATGTGTCTTTTTGGGTGACTTGGTTGACCTTCCGAAAATCAATGCAGAACCGATAGGAATCGCCTCTCTTCTTAACTAGGACAATGGGGCTAGATCATGGACTAGTAGAAAGTTTGACGACACCTAAGCGGAGCATCTCATCTAGTTCCGATTGGGCAACCTCAAGAAGCAGAGGGTTGTTTGATGAGCTCGGCTAACGTGCGATTTGGTGTTGTACTAAGAAAGTACAGCCGAGACCAGGAGGTTGTTTTGAAAAGGGGAAAGTGACTAAGAAGTCAAGTGGAAGTTGTTGTTACGCACCAAGGTCGTAAATATTGTGGGTAGGAGCGGGAGTAGTGATGGCCAAAGAGGAAGGAGGAGCAAAAATACATTGACCATCCAGAAGACCAGGTATATACAGCATAGGCTGCCAGAAGTCAATGCCGAGTATAAGTTGGTGGGAGACATCGGGACTAACCAGTATATCAAGGGTGACCATGGACTCTAGGAGAGTGATGGGAAGGGAGACGAAACCTAAGATGGTATATTTCGAATTATTGGTGAGACTGCAGAAAGATGAAGAATAGTTATGCAGAGAAAGGTTCAAAGGACGTAATCGATGCCAACCGAGACCACCAATAATTGTACGAGTGGCTCCTGAATCTAACAGCCCAGTAAAGGGAATCCCAAAGATTTATGCAGATAAATATGGGCGTTGGTCGCCCCACTAGTGCACAGATAGTTTAATACCGAACGAGATTGGTCCAGACCAGAAAAAGGGATATCCAAAAACAGAAAGAATAGGGTCTTTGCTCGACCTAAGAACCCTATCGTTCGTTTACGGACGCCGTGCATGTTGGGCAGTTAGGTCGGGTAATCCCCTTTTTACCACAACCGCAACAATGTCCCGTTTGGTCACAATTGAAACAGGTGACCTGACGAATAGGAGCAGATGTAGGGACAAAAGTAGACGATACGGCAATAGAAACGTTATGTTGAATTGGAGGTGTGAAATGGGCCTTGATAGGTCGGTCAGGCTTACTGAGTGTGTGGGTGGAAAGCGAAGCGGGTGCGAAGGCAAAATCTGGTTTGACGCATGAATTTCTGTCTTGGCTAGGGAGTACGTAGTTCTCATCGCGAAATTTTCTGCGTTCTAGTTGTAAACACTCAGTTTCTAACTATTGGAGAGATCGAACCGGAGGTAACCAGTTGATATAGAAGGGAGATAAATTTCGGGAAACAACTTCTAACTGTACTTCGGCCGGTATAGTTCCATTGCAACGGAACATGGTAGCCATACAAGCTAGGTACTCGATAATACCTTCCGTTAAATCCTGAAATCATGTTAAAATGTCGTAGAATAATCGACGTTTATAATCCGATGGTTCGAAATGTTGGATCAGTAAATTGAACAACGACTTCCAATCAGAAAATCGATGCCGATTACTCCGATACTAAAGCAATGCCTTAGCCTCCAATAAATCTGCTGCAGACTCAAATAACTACAGTTCCGATACATGTCAGGCAAGTCGGAGTTCTTCCGCCCGTTCTAAGAAATTATGTACAGACAAAGTGTTCGAGTCGCCAGAAAATTTTAAGTTTCATTTCGACACCGTGTAGTATTGGTGGAAAGCTAACAAAGGAGTAGCAGAAGCGGATTCTTGTTCAGGTTCCGATTCCAAGTCGGAAGTAAGCAAAGGGGGCTTATCGGAATCGACACTAGTAGTGTGTGCCGGGCTAGAAGTAGCTATCGGAGTTTTGGATAACGTAACAGTATGACGAAATTTCTTGATTTTTGTGTCGAAGAAGCCGCGAATATTGGCTAACGTCAACAGTAATTGGTTATGGGCTTGGAGTTTTTCCTGCGTTGGAGACATTCTCGAACAGCGTCGTTCGGTATGTAACCATAGGGAACTAATGCGTTTAAACGCAGGTGAAAATTTGTCCTCACAAAATGTAGCCAAAACTTGTTTTAGTTCTTGAACAGCGGCCGTGACCGCTGCCAGTTCGGAAGCGAAATCATGTTCCACGAGAACAGGAATAAATCCTGGTTCCCGTTCCATGCGGTATGCACTCTGTACGGACCTGCGTAACTCGTCGACATTATCCTCGGGGTCAAAGCCTCGAGATGCTAGTTCTTATTGTGGCTCGGATTTTCGCAACCGATGTACATGGAGGCGCCAATATGCCATGGTACACCAAGAAAAGGAACAACCAATTAATAAATGGTATTTCAAGTGATATGGTGAACCGTAGCACAGTTTAGAACCCACAACGTCTAAAGGACAGGCGGTAGAATAGTAAAATCGGAGGAAAAAAAACAACTCTAGACTTGATAGGGAGAACAAAATATACAGAGAGGAAAGAAAGAAAACGAAAAATCTTCGGCGCCATCGTATTCAATGGACTAGGATTATTGGCGAAAACACAAGTTCAATAATCTAAAACTAATCCATCAATAACATTTGTAACGTGCATTTTTGTAGTTTAACATTTTACGCTATACTCAATCCGTAAATACATTTCTGCAACTACTATCTCAATGTTATATGTTTATTTTTGAAACACATCCTTAGGCGAATGCGTCGTATTATAATGAGTGGATTGCATCGTTCTTGTCTTGCCGTTCGTATAAATTTTGTTCCTTATGTGGATATACAAGTCTAGATAATAGACGATAAGAGGTTGTAATAGCAACGAGTTGATATAAACAGATGAGGGGTGGTAGTTTGTTTTTTGTTCCTATATATTAATTACGTTGAAAATACTGTTCCTTGTGCTTTGACAATAGTGAGAGTTAATGCGGTATCAATTTTCGAATTGTACATGAACAAGTTCGGCACGATTTTAGTTGTTTTTCTTGTGAAATAAAAGTTGTATATTAACTGTAGAGAGTGTAGTTCTAATTGCTTTGAAGGAAGGATGCTATATAGACGAACGTGTTTTACTCAACCACACGTGCTGTTACCGATTGTTTTCTTAGTTGAGTTTTTTTTTTAAATAACGTGTGTGTACGGAACATTTACTTAGTGATACGCGTTGCTTTACTAATTGTGTTTTTGTTGATTTTCTGTTGGAAATAAAAGTGGTAGAACTTGTTAAACTCGACCTGCACGTGTGTTTTACGGAACATTTGACGGACTTACTTTAGTGATACACGTGCTTTACTCATTGTGGTTTTTTGTTTTTTTTGGTGCTTTGTTTTTTGATATTTAAACTGTGTGTGCGATCTAGTTTCGCGGTCCCTTTTTTTGTTTTTATCAGAGTAGTGCATACTTTGGATTATCCAAATACAGTTGATACTGTAGTTTCTGAATTTTCTGACCCCAAAGAATCTAAAATAGATCATTGCTTGCGCACACTAGCGAACGTCCGTTCACATGCAAATTGTGTAATTATGCCGCATCACAAAAAGGTAATTTAAAAATACATATGAAGTCGCACACTAAGGAACGTCCATTTGCATGCAATTTATGTAATTATGCCACGTCACATAAGAGTAGTTTAAAAATACATATGAAGTCGCACACTAACGAACGTCCATTTGCATGCAATTTGTGTAATTATGCCGCGTCACAAAAAGGTAATTTAAAAATACATACGAAGTCGCACACTAACGAACGTCCATTCGAATGCAATTTGTGTAATTATGCCGCATCAAGGAAAAGTAGTTTACTAAGACATATGAAGTCGCACACTAACGAACGTCCATTCGAATGCAATTTGTGTAATTATGCCGCATCGCAAAAAGGTACTTTACAGAAACATATGAAGTCGCACACTAACGAGCGTCCATTCGTCTGCAATTTATGTAATTATGCTACATCACATAAGAATAGTTTAAAAATACATATGGGGTCGCACACTAATGAACGTCCGTTCACATGCAAATTGTGTAATTATGCCGCATCACAAAAAGGTAATTTAAAAATACATATGCAGTCGCACACTAACGAACGTCCGTTCACATGCAAATTGTGTAATTATGCCGCATCACAAAAAGGTAATTTAAAAATACATATGCAGTCGCACACTAACGAACGTCCATTCGAATGCAATTTATGTAATTATGCCACATCATATAGGAGTAGTTTAAAAATACATATGAAGACGCACACTAACAAATGTCCATTCGCATGCAATTTGTGTAATTACGCCACATTTCAAAAAGGTAATTTAAAAATGCATATGAAGTCGCACACTAACGAACGTCCATTCGTGTGCAATTTATGTAATTATGCCACATCATATAAGAGTAGTTTAAAAATACATATGAAGACGCACACTAACGAACGTCCATTCGCATGCAATTTGTGTAATTATGCCGCATCAAGCAAATGCAGTTTACTAAGACATATGACAGCGCACATTAACGAACGCTTGTTCGTATGCAATTTATGTAATTTTGCCACGTTACATAACAGTAGTTTAAAAATACATATGAAGTCGCACACTAACGAACGTCCATTTAAATGCAATTTGTGTAATTATGCTGCATCAAGGAAAGGTAGTTTACTAAGACATATGAAAACGCACACTAAAAACGTTCATTCGCATGCAAATTGTGTAATTATATCGCATCACAAAAGGTAATTTAAAAATGCATATGAAGTTGCACACTAACGAACGTCCATTCGTCTGCAATTTATGTATTTATGCCACGTCGCATAAGAGTAGTTTAAAAATACATATGAAGTCGCACACTAACGAACCCATTCGTTTGCAACTTATGTAATTATGCCATATCACAAAAAGAATATTTACAGAAACATATGAAATCGCACACTAACGAGCGTCCATTCGCATGTAATAATTGTGATTATTCAGCAAAACGCAAAAGTCATTTACAGAGACATGTGCTGTTCCATTGGTGAACGGCCATTTGTTCGAAATATGTGATTTTTCCGTATCAGAAAAAATAATCTAGAAATCATATGTAGTGTCCGTCACTAACGATGACGATGTGCCTAAATTGTACGTAATTAGGTTGTATCAAAAGAAACTCAGGAAAACACATACGAACGCCTAATAACAAACGTTCATTTGCATACAAAGGAACTCCTGTTTACAAAACGGCATTCCTATAATCACGTCAATTTGTGTTGAGCTTCAATAACATATTAGAAAGAAAATTTTATACGAACTTTCGCTAAACTGTTGGTTGTTTATTCGTTAAATTTAGAAGATTCAAATTTAGTACGTGCACATATGAACAACCGCTAAGTATTTAAATTTTTTTACCGTTACTTTAGTTCACTGGAAAGTTATAATTTTTTTAAGTAAAACTTCGTAGATAATTATGGTTTAAACGTTTTTGATATCTGCAATGTATTTGCCTCTGTATACTTAACCTGCGTACAACAGCAGCTAGACAATAATATTTTAACAACAATGTAAGATTTTTGTATCACCAGCAAGAAAGCATTGCTTCAAAAACCTACAACATCATAAACATTGTTTAATGGCACGGTTAAATTTATATTAGTTATTGGCAAGGAATCCACACAAACCAACGCTCAAAATTTAAAGTAGATTCAATTTAACGAGTGTATTATAAAACTGCCCCACAATAACACTCATGTAAAATCCCTTACAGCATAGCAATAATTTTTAAGCATTTTTCTAGCACCCAAAGATACGAAGCTCGATCTATCGAATTACAGTAAAGTAAGTTGATTAACTACAATAAATATTGAATAATTGAACAATTCTCCTAACATGAAAACAATCATTTATTAAAATAGGGTACGTAGTGTAAAATGTACAAATTCCTGCACATTTTCCATTATCTAATTAAAAGTTAAACGGCCTACAAACGAGCAATCTATCGTATAATCTGTAGTACGATCGCAATTGGTTCGACGGTTTCAACGATAATTGTAGGTTAGTAGGATTGTGGTACAACCTGTAGAGCGATGTGCAATATCAGCCGTCCTCATAATCTAACGTACGACCAGCTTGCAGAACAAGTTACAACGTGTGGAGACTGCAACGACCGTTATAGATCGATTTTATTTCATTTCAAAGATGGTTTAGAACAATAATAATGAACACAGAATCTTAAAATAAAAACTTTTGGGAATTGTTTTTACAAATATATAGAGAACATAAGTGCCGGGACATAAAATGAAAGATTTCTCCTATAAAATAAATGAAATACCACCTAAAGGTACCGTTCGGATACCTGTGACACACCCTGAATGTAACATAGTTTTTTGAGGTGATTTATAAATACGTAGATTCTTTGGTTTACTAGACTAATGTACCAATTATTTAATTTAGTAATTAGTTTTTTAATATTAATTATAAGACAGTCATTGACAATATAATCCCATTAGAATGGAATATTATATAAAATTGAGATTAATTTGAAGAATACGTAAATAAATAAATGTCAAGTACGTTTTATTTTGTGTACCCTGAGATATTAGAAAAGATTCTACATCATTTGGCGCCAACGAGAGCTGAAAACTTCTTACATTCATACTCATACACGTGGTAACGTAATGGTAATTCATCCATTGTTACACCTTACTTCAATTAATATTTGTATGACAACATATAACCTGTCTATTAAAATTAATGCTTTAAACACTAGCGTGTAACTATTGATTGAAACACTGTTATTACGATTTGCTATTCACAGTTCAGTCAATATCAGATCTTACCAACTCCCACTTATACATGAATATTAGCTTACTCGCCACCATGAACTGCCGTCACAATTCCGCTAACTGTTGTGGAGCTTGAGACTAGACCTCCGTGGATACTCTGGACCTGTAAACACAAGTGAATGAATAACTGAAAGAGTTAACACAATTAGCCCAATTTAATACTCCTTGATAGGGATACAGAGGTACAGTAATTCAACATATGTTTATATAGTTAGTTATGAAACGATTAAGTATTTAATCCCTTACACATTCAAGTGGGCCAATTCCATGCAGTTGGTGTACAACGTGTAATACAAGTATACTGTTTACCACAATATTATTAGGACCTTAGGTCCCGAAATCGCAAGGTATATAATTACTAATAAAAATTATATGAAGGTTAATAATAATCATGAATAATAACTTAGCTTGAACTGTGACTGGCCATATAATGCTTCCATTCAAATCTTCATCTGAGCTTGACTGCTGTGCAAAATTAACTACAAATGGATAGGATTTCTTTGGTAGTCTTATTCTGATAATTCCAGTAAATATGCTTCCTTGTCGGTTCTGGATTAGGCTGCTTCCAATTACGAATTTAAAAGATGAACAATCCAAATCTTTTATAAAACAACTTTACAGCACGTGGTGATTGTAAGTGGTGAATCAGACTGCGTCGATATCCAACATAAATAAAACTTACATGGAATTACGAGGAGATTTAGCTAACTGAAATCCCATAAAACTTTAATGGATGACCCGACTATAATTCAATAAGATCAGATAATTAATTAGCATTCTCCCTTTACCAATTAACAATTTTCGATCCGGCCTTTCCGGCGGTTAGACAAGAATAAGCCACCAAAACCCTGACTAGAACAAGAACCCCCACAATGCGTTTCTGCCAAAAGAAGCAGGAGTAACATGGTGAAATACTAAAATTCCTAGGATCTGTAACCTTCAAAATAGTTATGAAACACAGAATAAACTAGTAAGAGTATTAAATTATGGATTTATAATTACTCTCTCAGTTTGAGGTTAACAGATGACCAATAGCAAAGGTGAACTTCTATGAAAATTATTACACAAGACTTCTTTTAATTATCAATATTAATATATACTAGTTTTAGATTTGAACTAAGTAAATCATTTGGAAATCCTTGCTAAAGTATTACCCATTAAACTTCATAAAAGAATATATAATTATAAGTAGCATGAAGTACTACAACAATAAGAAAAGTCATTCTAAAACCAGTGACATTACAACTACACTTTTGGGATGTCACACCATGGCAAAGATGTTCTCCGGTATATCTCTCAGGACCACCCTGAGCGGCTTGTCGTCCTAGAGGTGAAAAGTATGGTACTATTTGTACCACTCTGACAGGAAAGCCGTAATCCCATTGTAATCATTCGTGGTCGCCGGTGTGATTCTGATTCCATTCTGTGTCATGTGCTCTCGTGAAGTGTAATCTTCGACGACCAAGCTCCGCTGCAATCGCAATCCACCTGTTCTTCTTGCGAAGAATGATGCGGGGGGGACGTGGTGGTTCCGCGCTGACACTCGCTACCGATGTCATCGGACTCCATTTCTTCTTACTGCGTAGCAATCGGTACAAACTGATTCGTCGAGGGCAGGTTGGCGGCTGTGGATGTCTTGTACTTCGACATCGTGAAGCCGTCGTCACAAACCTCCTCTGAAGTGCCGTCAATGGCGAGCTTGCGAGGGTCCTTTGCTTCGGCATCAAGTGCCCACGTAATGTCTTTGGCTACATAGTTTCGTTAAAAGACGCGGGTAGTAGTGCAAGCACTAAGCCCGCACAATATAACGAAGCGTCCCCTCGAGGCGCGCACAATCGGTTCAGTCACTTCCAAATTAGTAGACTCACTAGCCAGTACAGCGCTTAAAGTGTCTGACACAATCGATAAAAGACAAAGCCTTACACTCGACCAGGGTCAAGAAAAGCCTAAAGGGCAAGAAAAGAAAACCTGAACCCGGATCCAACCGAAGCTGAAGACTCCACCACCACCTACGACAACACCACTCACACCTCCAGCTCCGCCTGCGGAACCCAACACAATAGTTGTCACCAAAGTAACTGCCCCATAAACCCGAGACCGACCATCACCATCAACCGGAGAATTCAGAGCGATAGAAATCATACACAATGACCGCCAGTGGATTCAAAAGGCAATGTCTAACGACTCTGTCACCAAACCTCTATGAGCGGAAATAATCGACATTTTAGGAAGCATCAATAACGAACAAACTGCAACGTACGTTAAAGATACTCTACTGGAACGCCAACGGCATCAACAACAACGGGACAGAACTGAAACGCTTTCCACATGCATTCGACATCAACGTAGTTCCACCAGGAGAAACTATCATCAAACACCAAATTAACATTGGCCAACTATGACATCTACCGCACGGAAGGGTTGCAATTTTAATACACTTTTGCATACTTCATGATCAAACAGATCTGTCACCAACCGACATGAAATATGTAGAAGCCCGCATTAACATCCATGGCGGACCACTTCATGTAATATCGGCTTACAAAAGCCCTACACAAAGAATACGAACAGAAGAACTAGATAACCTTCTACCAGAAGACATTCCCGCAATTATCGCCGGTGACCTGAACGCGAAAAGACTGAAACATAACTGGATCGGAACCGACACGAACACCAACAAATCACGCACATAAAACAGATGTGTTAGACGTCACGATCACGTGACCCCTAACACACCCAATAGAACTAAAAGTGATAGGAGACCTGAGTTCGGACCTCCTGCCAATTACAATCACCATGCACACGTAACCACACACGAGAGGTACGAACACTACGATACGAAGAACCAACTGACAAAAATACAACGAAAAATTACAGACGGCAAACCTAACATAAAAACGCACAAGATATTGACGATGCCGTAAGAACACTGTCGAACGCTCTCCGAGAAGCCATCGACAACAACACACATACCATACAACTGAACACCAAAGAACCAGCTTTCCCACAAAATAAAAAACAAACGAAAATTAGTAAGAAGATGGCAACACTCACGAGATCCCAACATTAGAACACTGTTCAAAAATAAACAACCTGTACTAAAGGTACTTCTGAATGACTACAGAATGACCTCTCACGTAAACAACACGTTAGACGAAGAAGACAACTTGTACAAATTAAACATAAGAATAACCTCCAAGAAAAACCAGAAACGAGCCCCATTCGAGAAAGTTTACGACACCAAAAATAGAGCAACAATATACGCAGAAGCACTACAACATATATTGTCAATAAACACACTGCCGATCGATGCCGCGAAGACAATACAAACATCGTAATTGAACAACGATATCGCAACAGTAGAACACTGTTCAACGAAAAAAAAACCTGTACTAAAAGTATTTCTGATTGACTACAAAACGATCTCTCGCGTAAACAACCTGCTAGACGAAGAAGGCAACCTGTTTAAATAAAACAGGAGACTAACCTCCAAGAAACAAGCCACATTTGGGAAACTCTACGACACCAAAGATAGAGCAACAACATACGCAGAAGCACTACAACGTACATTTTCAATAAACAACACTACCGATCGAAGCCACGGAGACAATAAAAATACCGTAATCGAGTAAATCCAGCTGCAAACTGAACACGAAATTGGCTTCGTAGCACCCAAAGAAGCAAAACAACTGGTCGTAAAACTGAACGACAGAAAGGCTTCCAGCAAAGATAACACCCTCCCAAAAACACCTAAGCAAATGACAAAAACCGCGCTGGCATACCTGACGAAAATCTTCAACAGCACCATCACTCATCGCTACTTCCCCGGCGCATAAAAAACACCTATAATGGTTATGATTCCCAGACCAAGAAATCCCAGATCAGAACCTGAACACTACCGACTAATCGTCTAGCTGAGCGTGATATCGAAAATATTCGAAAGACGTCTGCTGACAAGGTTGAAACTGCACATATTGAACCGACCCGACCAGTTTGAATTCAAAGCAGAGCACAACAATGCATTACAGATAAAATGATTGGCCGACCACATCGCCGAAAATAACCTTTGCAGTAGCCATCGATATGGAAAAAGCCTTCGACGAAGTTAAGGTACAGGAACTGCTTTACAAATTAGCAACTTTACACAAGATGCCGATACCATTCATACAACTCCTAGACATCTACCTAACAAACAAATACCTACAAGTACGAGTTGAAAATTAACTGTCGGACGAAACATACATCACCCCTTTCGAGTCGCAAGGAGAATGTCTCACGCCTGAGCTCTTCAACGCCTGCTTCTACGACATACCGTGCGGAGCGGACATCATATTTGTAATGTATACCGATGACATCATCTTTATGGCAGGAGGAAGAACGCTAAACTATGCAACGACATCTACACACACTACCAGACGATGGAACATCATATTAAATTCGCAAAAATCGGAGGCCATCCTCTTCTCTAAACACAATCCGTCACTACATCAACCACCGATGCTGGGAGAACGCCAATTGCCATGGAGGGACATCCATAAAATACCTAGGGGCTTTCAATCGTATTTAAGCAACACGTAGACACAACAATACAAAAAGTAAGAAAAACCAGAGGTTACTTCCACGAAAGGATCACCGCATGAAACAAACTGCCAACTCAGACTAGACTACGAATGTACAAGACATACCGAAAACCGGTCCTGAGGTACGCATCACAAGCATAACATACCTGCCTTTTCAGAATACGACATCAACTAGAAGCCTTCCAAAACACGACATTACGAATAATAATCAGAACACCTTGGTTCGTAAGAAACAAGGTAATTTGAAACGACCTACAAATGGACACCCTTTTCGTCCACTAGAAACACCTTTATTACTATCAATACCACCCACAGCCCTTCCATACAAGTCGCAGCATCTAGAGAGGGCAGAGGAATAAACGAACAAGAAGACTGCTTGATGACTAAGTCACAAGACTAAATCATCACAAAACCGCAATTCCAACAGATATCGGCAAGGCAGTAAAACTCAGGACATTAACGCTGTAAAAGTAAAGTAAAAGTAAAATGGCTTTGAGAGAGTCAAACCCGACTGACTACACAACTATTGCAAATGGTATGTAAAATCGTAAAGTAGTTTCAAGCGCTTCACTACGCATTTGTAGACATAAGTCCTGTTTACTCTCAAAACTATGTGGTAGATTATAAATCAAACTATTCCACGAAACATCTACAAGGGCATTTATTAAGATTTAAGATATTGTTAAAGTTTTAGGCATTACGTTACGAACACGCTAAGATAAATTAATATCAAAATAAATCACGGAAGAATGTATTTAAAATTAATGCAGTTTAAACAATTTCAGGGTTAATCTTTTGTATTTACTTATTTTAAAAAACTGCTATGAGTGGCACGATCGATTGCTAATATTGAAGCAAGTGGTGACGTATTTATTGTATTACTAACAGATGTTGTTTCGTATTTAAAAAAATGCTTTTATGATCCTTTAACCAATTTAGCTCAAAAGTAGGATATTATTGGAATACGCTATTTGTATGGACGGGAATATGTGTTTATTGTACTTTATGAATAGTTGTTCTAATGCGTCGTGTACAAACACTGTCCAGTGACGTTTTCTTCACAATATAAACGTTATTTACAAATATATAACAGGATCACTTACTAAGCAACTTTTGTTAGCTTGGAGTTTGTGTTATTATTCTTTACTTTAAAAAGTTTTCAACAAATTTAGTATGTACTCACATTCTAACGAAAGGCTGTTCATGTGTACTTTATGTGCTTATTCAGCTTATTGTAAAAGTAAGTTACAAATTCCTATGAGATTCCATTTTGAATGACATTTATCTACATACAATTTGTGTGATTATCCTGCATGAAAAAAGTATTACATAATTTTTAATCAAATATTAACAAACTTGAACACATACAATTTGCGTGATTATACCAAATCACAAAAAAACACTTTAAGAAGTTGTATACCCATGTGTATGCAATGTATGTAATTATGCCGCATCACTGAAAAGTTATTTACAAAGACATATGATGTCGCATACTAACGAACGTCCATTCGCATGCAATTTTTGTAATCATGCCGCATCACAGAAAGGTCATTTACAAACACATATCAAGTCGCACACTAACGGACGTCTATTCGCATGCAATATTTGTGATTAATCTGCAATACGTTAAAGCCTTTTACAGAAATATGGGCTGTCCCATATTGATGAACGGTCATTTGTTGGAAATCTGTGATTTTTCCGTATCGGAAAAATAAAGTAGAAAGCATATGTGTTATGCGTCACTAACGATAACAATGTGCATGTTTTTTACGTAATTATTTTGTATCAAAAAATGTCAGGAAAACACATATAAACGCATATTTACAAATGTCCATTTACATACAGTGCACTTTACTACGTTATGAAGCGCACGGGTCAGACAGAAATAGAAAGGATGCTTAAAGTGAGGACCCGCACGAATCACGATTACAAAACAGAACACAGGAAACGTAGAAATACCAGGCTAACTACCAATGCGAAGAGGGGGATTCTCAGCAAAACAAAAAAATTAAATCGTCATCGATTTTCTATGTACAATAAAAATTAAAAAAAAATCGGTTCAATCCAATAAAAAAAAATAACTAACTAGTTATATTACAACGAACACATTTCAAGAGTTGACTTACGAGTGCGCATTTAGCGAACATGTAGAATTCATTAGTAAAAAAAATTAATGGTTATATTTTCTCATAGCACCAGAGTGTTAAAATAAAAATATTTACGGTAGAACAAATTCTAGTAATCATTTAAAAAGGTACTATGCGTCGCACTAACAACAAAGGTAGAAAGAAAAGGAGGTGCTCCCGATTTATGGAAAGGCTATCACAACACCTCGATATGCCAAGATACTATCGTGTGCCCTTTGCATCCACGAAGGTGAAACAGCTAGGCGTCAGGGTGCTTGCGTCCAGATGCAGTGTCGCCACTTTCGACAGATTTTGAACGCTGCGACAATCACTGCAACAACGGAACACATACCAGCGCAGTTGGTTCTACATAAAAAGAATTATCGGGTCCACATAAAACAATTTGGCCTCCAGTTAAGAGCTAAAAAGAGAGTGTTACTAATATTAATAGTGTAGGAGAACTAACCGATGCACCCAAATCTATTCTGCTTGTCATAAAAGAAAACGTGCATCGCTCTTGAAGTAATAGAACGAGTAATGTAGTAAATACATATAAGGACGAACTGCAGAATCAAATTGAACTTGTTTTTCGCAAGAATTAAATCCAATCCTACCGTTATCCAACACACAGGTGTAATTAGAAACTCGAAACAGGCTTTATCAAGTAAGTACGATCCATTTGTTCAACAAATCTTTAAGTTTAAGTTTAAATGAAATTGTAGTAAAGCGTACTTATTGTAGGAAGGTCTAATATACAGGATGGTGTCCGAGTATGGGAAGCAGAATTTCTGTGAATGAGTAATAAAATAAAAGGCGTAAAGTTTCGTATACCGTCCGAAGGTGAACGTAACAAAATCCACTCCCCTTCAGCAAATTAGAAGGTCGGGGTAGGAAAACACGAAACAGGTAGTACAGTATCAATAAAAGACAAAAAAATTCGTTTGAGAAAACTCAAGGAAAAGCAAAAATACCAACCAAAATTAACCCACATCAGTAGAGGGAGGAACGCGGTTCTAGATCCACCACACACCACCACCACACTTGCAAAAAAATTCGCACATCTGGTAACAAAATCTGCTCAATAGTTTTCTTCAACTAAGCATTTTTAGCTCCAGGCATCGATAATTTAATTAAATTCAATTTGCCTTTATCTTTTCCACCATATTAGCTAATATTCGCACATCTAGTAACAGTATTAAATAACATTCTCATCTTAAATCTGCACAATAGTTTTCTTGAACTAAGCAATTTTGGCGTGGATCTTGCTCTCGACACCTTAATCTGGACCGTCACAACACACCACCACCATATGCAAAAAAATATTTGCACATCTAGTAACAGTATTAAATAACATTGTCATCTTAAATTTGCAGAATAGTTTTCTTCAACTAATCATTTTTTAGCTTCCGGGATGGATCATGCTTTTGACACCCTGATCTGGACCGGATCTGCAAATTCTTCCGCTAGTTTATGGGCAATATTTACATAAATCTACAAGATTAATCCATTAAACCTAATGCAATCGTTTGCAAATTAAATTCTTATTTGTCGCAATCTCAAATATTTGTATAAATATTCTAGTAACATTGATTAAGTACTGTATTTGTACAGATTATTCCAATAAACTAATCTATACATATACATCTAATGCAATCGTTTGTAAATTAAATTCTTATTTGTCTCTATCTCGCAGTATACCTTCCACTATGTTAGTACATATTTGCAGGCTATATAGTCACTGTTCTTTGTTAGTAAACTTGCATGGAAATGATTAGGAACTCTCATTAAATCCGAGGTTAACCTTGTTATATAATTAGACTTTAACCATAGAGACTGATTAAACATCAACATACGGTGGATGGTAGTCATTAACTTAATCAGATGTACCAGCAATTTTATTCCTAACATCACTTTAACACATCGACCCTTTTTGCTGATGTCACCAGCACCATGTAGAGGACGTCACAACTGTCATTGTAGTACATGAGTCATTTTTTTAACAACTACCACTTTGACGTATCCGCTATCTTGGTGTATACGCATATTACATAGTTGCCAACTGAATCTGGTATACCAGTAACATTAACCGTAACCTCACTTTTACACGTCTATCATTTCTGCTTACATCACCAGCACCATCTTTTAAACTAATTTTTATCGACCCACCCCGTATACTACTGTAAGCCAATTTTCAACTCACTCTGTAGGTTTTGAGAAGATAGAACACGATGCTTTCATCTCGAATCTTATTTAATTTATAACAGTGTTTAAGTGGAACGTCAGGATGTATTATTGACAGTACATTGGAAAAAGAACAATATACGTTAATACAGTTTATTCGGTATACTATACAATAATAGCACAATTTAGCACACCGTTAAGATACATAGATCAGTAAAAATTCAGCAATAAGAAAATGTTAATTTTAGTCTAATTTGAAGTCTATGTTCACTGTTGCACTGGCTTTACCTCGGTTAATTATATAAACAATTCTCATACCCTCAATTATCTCACTGAAGGTTTTTATTCCATCGAGTTTTAGGTATTTGAAAAAGTGCGCTAGAGAAAAATAAAAAAAGTCATCACTTTCAACAATAGCACAACCCCCATACTTTGTTGACAGTGACTTGGTTTCTAAGATACGATATTTTCTATCGGTGGGAAGTTTGAATGCGCTTATTGTAGTTTTACGCTTCATATTCATATTTAATTTTGTAAAATCTATATTTTTATATGATCTGAAAAAATAAGAAATAAAATAAATAAAGTTTAACAATTTTAAAGTAGAAATTTAAATATTACAATTAAATAACTTATGAGTTAAGACCGAAATATACTTTTAAGATGTTGTAAAAGATATAACTCAGTGTCTTGATGCAAGAACGGTAATTTTAAACTAAAAAATCTTACCTATTTTGTATCGAATTTTCCAGATGTTGAAACTGATATTTGAACTAGAAACTCTGTCTATTTATATGAATCTTAATGATATAAACAGATCCTTTCCAATCAACATAAATCCTGTTCTAAAAACTTGACTCTCAACTTTGATACCCTTTCACAGAACGCTCTGGTTTCATATTGTTTATGGAAAATTCTCAAAAGTATATTATTAACTCTAAAATATTTAGTAAAACTACATTACATCAAATCGCTATAATTAAATAACTTTAACTAGAAGTATTGTCAAACCATATGTTGCTAAAATACATCTACTACTGTTGTAGGGGATAAAAACGATGGTGTACTGGAACGATAGACAGTTTTTCGTATCGTAAATCAGTAATTTTTAGCTGTACTTGAAACATAAATAAGAAATACAATAAACACATCTTTTAGCAATCTTTTTCACATCAATAGAATATAACATAATTGATACCTGGAAATTTATTACTACAAAAACAAACTCCTTTCACCCAATTATTTAGATGTATTCATTACTCGCTAGAAATGCGTGTTTGGAAAATTCTCACATCAGCAATAATATTTTACGTAGAATTAAAATGCATTTGAATTGGAATCTTAAACGCAATGCTTATTTATAATACAATACGATATTATGCAGACCTGAAATGTCACATTTCTACAAGAATTAATAACGATTTCTTTTACCATTTTCAAAGCAGGTTTAGCAAAAGCTTCGGATTCAGACTCTATAAAATTTTAGGTCTACTAAAAATATGGTAATTGCATTATAAATGAATAAAAAACCATTGAAGCGAAGCACATGTCTTAGCAATCTTTTCCACGTCATTAGAATGTAACATAATTAATAACTGGAAATTCTGTTAATGGAAAAAACAAACTCCTTTCACCTAATTAGTTAGATGTGTATATTACTTGCTACAAATGCGTGTTTGGAAAATATTCACATCAAAAAACATTACTTTTACCTATAAAATGCGTTTGAAGAAACAATTTTTAGAAGAATGTTAATTGCAAGGCATATTTATAATAACTTTTAGAATAGGATATAATGCACGCCTGAAATCTCAAATTTGTACAAGAATTAATAACGATTGCTTTTTTACCATTTTCAAAGGAGAGTTTAGCAAAGGCTTTGGCTTCAGACTCTATAAAAAATCTTAGGGCCTACTGAGAATATGAGAACTTGGTAATTACATTATAAAAGAATCAAAACAGTTTAAATCTCAAAATGTGCATTTATTGTTTTCCAACAATGTTTTATAAAATTTATCAAAACACGAAATGTACAACATTTCATTTAGAATAATAGACTCGTCGTTTACGAGTTTGACTGCAAACTTTTTGGTGACCTCATCATTGCGCCTTCCTTAGGTTCAAGTACATCCACCAACCTTTACCGCACAAACTATTTTTTTCCTCTTCTGGTTTAAAACACGATGGTACTTCTTTGATTGACGATGTCGTAGTCATCTTTATGATCCAAAACGTTGACGATGCGTTTTTGTTGTAAATCATAACTTTCACTATATAGTGTAAGCGCAAAACCACGCCCTGGTGTACCTTGTCGTACATCAGCATTTTTGTACCCCAGACAACCGAACCGGTCTATAGGCATTTTAAAACTGAAAAATTTTAGTAAGATTATTCGACTATAGTTTTTTCCCTTAACTCTTCGATTATGAACATCATCTCGTTTATTTTCTCAGCGCTTGTGTTACCTACCTGGTAGGTGACATTCAGTAATTTTAGTCGATCAATTAACTCGTGAACGTGGTTCCAATGAACGTACTGAATACGACTAGTATTAAATTTTTTGTAAAAACGATTAGGAAATTTGGTACCTTTCTTCTTTAGCGTTGACGATGTCCTTTTTGATTGTCTCCGAAATTTTGTGATATGCGGCAACACATATTTTGAGAATTTTATGTTTGTAGTCGGAAACCCTGCTAGATCATTTAATTTGTATGGAACGAATAGTTTTGTAAAAATCGAAGCTGCTTTAATTATTTATAGGTAATTTGGTAAATCCTCGTGTAAATCGAAATCACCGTTTTCCTGATCAAAGTTCATATAGGTTAGCAGATTGTACAGTGCAACGTGCCACGATACTATATATTATTTAATGTAATGCCACCGTTTTCTCGACTTATATCTAACTCTTTGTTTCCGAATACCCATTTATCATCTTCAGGATTATACCTCACAGTACAAACTGATTTGTTTTCGTCTCTGATCAACACGTCCGCATACTAGGGATGAAACGGCTCTTCGGAAAGGATGTTACAGTCGGTCATTCGTAATACTGCGCAATTGATATACACGCGATATAATTTCCGCCAATTGTAACTTATACGGCACACGTTTTAGAAGTGATGCAACCGCTTTTTAAGTCAATTTGCAAGAACAATTTAAATCAAAACAAACTACTTACATTCTCAGGGTCCCACAATGTTTTTGCAGGATGGGTTCAATTTACGCCATGTTGAATCAGATTTCTTTCCGTCTTTCCTTTTACTGCACTCGTAGGAAATGAAGGAACACCAGGTAACAGGTACAATAGAAGCTAAGATAAAAAAGGACTTACATGCCTAAAAAAGAAAAGACACACGGCACAGATAGATGTTGCTTGCTCGAGGACTCGTAATTTAATGGCGTCTTTCTACACTACGCGCGCGCTCCGCCATTCACTCTGCGCAGGCGCGACTCGGGGATGACGGAAATTGACATTTTTAATTTAAAAAATACGCGGGAATTACATTATACATCATAACTAAAACTAGAGCATGCTACATGCTACATGCCATTTTTGCATGTAACAATGGATTGCTTAATTTCTTTATAGATACTTTCTTGTTTTCAACTTTAACTTCTCTTGTAGGTAGTTTTTCGGTTATGTCTTGCAAATGGGACGCGTTTACTTGCAAAGGTTCAATCAATTGTTTGTAGGCACCCTTGAATTCTTGCTGCGACGTGGTGTAACCCTTTTTGTACTCCACAAATTTGTATCGCACAGCATCTTGAATAAGCTAAAGTTTACGTTTATTTGCAATCAAGTCTTTAACATCCGCCATAATCAATCTCTGAATCACAGCTAACCATTTTTTACATCTTCAATACGTATATATTGGTCAAAGTTTTTTTCCCATAGCGTTCTTTATCAATATCAAAATCTTTCACAATAGTTATAAAAGTATGCTTCGAATCATCAGCATTTCAACACCTTAAACACATTTCCTTAAATATTGAATATGGCATGTCACCACTTATGTGTTCCGAAAAAAGATGTCAAGGATTGGTCTCATCCTGTTTCTACAATACGATGACGTTTGTGTTGTCTCTTAACTTGTGTTTTAAGGCGCTTGCATAAGTTTGACATAGGTAGAAAGAATCTATTGCTTTATGTCTCCTAAACGAGAAAAACTGGGTGGTCTTGCTTGATCGTTTACAGGAATATCATCAAAAACCAAAATCGAATTAATTTTAGCATCTTCTGGACCAATCACATCATTATAATTCCCATACTCGTCATAACCTATTTCTTCTTCTTTAAGAGGTTCATAAATATTTCTTAACAGTTTATATTTGGATTGATAAAAACTTTTCGAAAACACGTGAAATGTAAGACCATTCTCATGTAAAAGTAGAAATATCAAGCCATTAGTCTTTACACAACTTGATGGTCCAGCGATTATTGCACGTAGATTAGATGGGAACCAATGCCCTTGTTTACCAACTTGGGTAGGACTCGAAGGGGTGAATTTATCAAAATTTTGTATTGGAATTTTGAATTTTGATTCACAGTATCTTTTACATCAACAGGAACGTTATTTTTTCTTGTATTATGTTGTTCGAGGTGTCTCCGTAGGGTTCTTCCAGGTATTTTGTACAGTTTGCTTGCATAGCAAGTATTTATCACGCCTTGCTGGACTTCACTTATCGCTTTCGCCAAAGTTTCCTTGGTGTACATCTTTTAAGCAATCGGTTGAAACTAACATAAAATGACAATTCTACACCCTTATATACTTTCGAGGCAGCACCAGGCCGCACCAAGCCACCCAGAAATAGGTCGCAGGCCACTCTAAGGTAGATGCCAGACCGCACCGGCTTCGCAGGTGGCCACACACCTCGGATCATCCAAAATTATTTAAAAACAAAATAAAATTTTTAGCACATACAACTTTATCAAAAGTAATGCAAATACATAATATTATAGATTATTTAATTGTAGAAAAAAATCTATTGACAACTTCTGCAAACGGGTTGTACTCAAACATAGAGTCGTGAATAATCATAGCATAGGCCTTCATAGAAGGTTCAAAATTTGTTGATGATTCTAGTTCCATTTGAACGTCCACTGTCGCATCTTTGATGCTCTCAAACTGGCGGCGACAGTCAATTACAAATATGGGTCCATCCTTAAACTTGTTGTAGTCCATTAAACATTTAATAAAAGTCTTGTCGGGGTAGTATTATTCCATACAAGTTGCATACGCAATGTATGCTGATAAATAATCATTCTGCTGGAAATCCAGGTTCATGCGATGTTGAGGGAACGCCTGAGAGTTCAAAAACACTTTGACATTGGTTATATTAGCGTTCGTAAAGCTAGTATCATTTTCTTCTTACTTGTCATATTTGCCGTTTTGGAGTGCCAGTAATATTCATCTCGCCTTTTCGACTTCATTCGACACTTTAATTCTCCACGCCTGCGACTTTGATTGAGGTAAAAATGGAAGTTCGTGTAGTTCCCATTTCCTGAATGCCACAATTATAGATGATTGATTCTGCATTTCAGAGAGCAGCGAAGTTTTGGCAAAGTCGCTTAACGTTATATGCGGAGCTTCACATGAGATACGTTGTATGCTAAAAGTTACTGTATTTTCAGCAGACTTGTAACAATTCACATCAGACTTAGATCTAATTAAAATCAGTTCCTTTGGCATGTTGACGATAGCTTAGTTGTAATTTTCGAAAAACCAAAAATGGTTTTGAGCGGTATATCACAACTCAAACAGCCATCTTGGAATAAAGAGTCTGATTTCCAGCCGGTGTGGACAATAGACTTTGTTTCTGATTCTTCCAGGGTCACTAGTCCTTTAATGGTTTGAGTAATTCCAGGAATTCGACACACGTCGACTATGTGATTATTCCCCAACTTGTATTGTATTGCTTCAAATAGAAAATAGGGAGCATTAATAGTGAACTCGTATGCTTTTACTGGATCTGTTGTTTTATAGACACCCTTAAAGATAAAACTTTTGTGCGGGTATGTTATGTTATCGCTGCTTTGGATTTCAATAGAAATTCGATCATCGTTTTCAGCGTTTAATGTAAATGGTAAATAGGTATAATAATCCTCCTTTATGATAGTCTCATCCAATGTATAACTTCCGAACACATCTAATTTATGCACATCTTGGTAGTTGAGCCTTTCTAGTTTAACATCTTGCTCGCTGTGGTAGTCCAAGACACGTTTACTTCTGCCAACCATAATTTAGCACTTTCAATCTTAAGGATTTAATAAAAATACGGACTTCTTCTGCTGTAAGTCTCTTGACAGCTTGACAATGTGACGTCGTGAACACATCGGACTGTTAGGGCGTGTGGTATCGTGTTTCATATATAAAATCAATAGGCATTTCTTATTTCTAGCCTAACACAAGAATGTTTCCGGAGAAAATTTTACCAATTTCCCTCAGTGATCGACTAATTTGATTGTAATGTTATCGATTTCTGATACACTTAATAGGTAATATATAACGTGATTTGGCTTTTAAAACAGTCCATTTCCTTTTTTCCCTACTGCTATTTCTTCCATTTATCTATTGTGACGTTTACCTTACTTTAACTGTCCGCTAGCAGCTCTCGCGTCGTTCACAGCTATTGCAATTCCTACAACACCACCTGTTAATGCTCCTAGAGCACTTAGTCCGACAAATATTGGAATCAATTCTAAAAATCCACCTTTCTGCGGGACGGGTATAATACGTGGGAGTTTGATCTTCTTTTTGCCTGCGGCACCTTTTACAACTCTTTTCCCAACATGGATACCAACTTTGAGTTACTTCTTTAAATTGTCAGAGCCCACTCGATCGATTGAAGCTCGTATTTTCTTTAAGAAACCTCCTTTGAACTTTATTTTCTTCTTTTTCATACTCATCCCTAATTTTCTTTTAGCTTTCATGGTGTTTGTAACGAACTAAGCAGCAGTTTTTTTGCGGAACTTTATCTGCTCGATGTCTAACCGAGAGATCGTCGGGAAATTTGGAGTATGCAATGTCGTGGTCTCTACTCAAGCGGTCCAAGTCGTTGATTTCAGGTTTACCTCGGGCTAACCGTTCTTCCAGTCTAGTCTCTGGCCCGGAAAAGTGATAAAACAGAATGTGGGTCTCAAATGGTAACGTTTTTATTACTTTGTTGATCAGCCCTCCATCTGAATTCATAATCATGTATGCATGCGCATCAACAAACAACAACTGAATGAACAATATCTACAAACATCTCTATTTATACTTTACAAAATACATTTTACTTATAAATACATTAATTTACAAGTTATGCTGCTATTCTTCCGGTATTAACATGATATTATGATTTTGCAGTATGTTAGAAATATTGTGTTTGTATTTCCATTTTGATATTACATACTTTGTATGTATGTTTATTTGTAAGTTAAATGCAAGCGCATGTACTCAAATCAATATTTATTTTATTTACAATACCGTTTTAGTAGGCTTAGTTCATCTCCTTGGAGATTAATCATAAACAATTACTACTCAGATGTAACAATGTTGAATGTTTCAAACGTAACTTCAGGCACTCCTGAAGTGAATCAAACAAATTTAGATATAGCAACAAACACGACCACGTTAGCTAGTCTCCCTAGCCACACAAGTACGTACGGCAAGTATTGCCAGATTTTACCTACGGCCATAATTTTGGTCTATGATCGTTATGGTGCACCGCATAAGTGTACGGCGTTGCTAGATTCTGCATCTATGCGATCATATATGACAATTTCATTGTGTAATCGTCTTAGACTACAAACGCAGCACGTAAACATACCAGTATCGGGTATAAATCAAACAAAAGCAAAATTTCAAGCATCGCGAATGCCAAAATACAATCAATGCACAGTAGCTTTTGTGCAAACTTATCATTTTTGTTATTGCAAAATATAACCGATCATCTACCAACGCAATCAGGTTTAATATCCCTTGATTTGCCACAAGACATTGTTTTAGCAAATCCAAATTTCAAGCAAGACATGCACATTGATGTTTTGCTCGGTGTCGACATTTTTTGGCAACTAATAGCAGTCGACCAACCACTCATTAAACGTTTTCCATATGTTCACAACACCTATCTCGGATACATAGTTTCGGGACAATTCCAATCTAGCATTTCTAATTGTAATCAAACGTCCTGCCATCTAACAACAATTGACCTCTCAAGACAATTATCGCGGTTTTGGGAAGTTGAAAACATTGTTTCCAAAAGGGCACTTTCTCAAAAAGAGCAAGAATGCGAATCGCACTTCAAGAAGCACACTAAACGTAACGAATATGGCAAGTTTGTAGTTAAAATTCCACTCTCAGCATCGCCTGCTGTATTAGGCGAATCAAAACAAAATGCCTTAAAGCAATTTTTGTCTTTGGAAAAACGTCTACAGGCAAACAATAAATTAAAAGTCATGTACGTTGACTTCATGTTAGAGTACGAGAATCTCGGTCACATGAAAAAGGTGGACGAAAATGCAGACACTGCAATTTATACATTTTACATTCCACATCACGGAGTCTATAAGGAGGAAAGTTTGACAACTAAGTTACGAGTTGTTTTTAATTCAAGCGCACCCTCTTCCAGTGGCGTATCATTAAACGATATCCAATTAAATGGTCCCATTTTACAAGACGATCTTTTCTATATACTTATTAGATTTCGCAGATTCAAATACATTATTACAAGCGATTGTTCCAAAATGTATCGTTCAATATGGGTTGACGAATCGCAACGGTCTCTTCAAAGAATATTTTGGCGATCAAATCTTAATCAGCCTCCTGACATATATGAATTATGTACGGTCACATATGGTGAAAGGGCTTCAAGTTTTCTTGCCATCAGATGTTTATTTGAGTTGGCAATTCAATGCGAAAAGAAATATCCTGTCATTGCCAAAATAATAAGAAAGGATATGTATTGCGATGATCTCATTACAAGTTGCACTACTTTAGAAGAAGCTTCAAAAATATGTTTTAATATTTCAAGCATTTTAAAATTAGGTGGTTTCATTTTGCGAAAATGGAATTCTAACCATCCCGAAGTACTTGAACCAGTCAAGTCATCAGAAATATCAAACAACCTTTTGGATTTTGGTCCAAATGAAAACACGAAGACATTAGGTCTTGCTTACAATAGTTACTCGGATGAATTCTTTTACAACATTTGTGAATTTCAATCAAGCAAACAAATCATTACAAAACGTGTCGTATTATCTTTCATATCTACAATTTTCGACGTGCTAGGTCTTTTAAGTCCATGTACAATCACGGCAAAAATATTCATGCAACAGCTATGGCTGACAAAAATTGGTTGGGATGAAAGATTACCCGCTGATTTAGAAACGCAGTGGATTCAATACTCCAAAGAAATAACTGAGCTTAATTCACTCAGGATTTCTCGTCAAGTCATATGTAATTCTGCACAAATTATAGAACTACATGCATTTTCGGACAGTAGTCAAAGGTCATACGGTACATGCATATACATAAGATCTATTGACAATCAGAACAACGTATCAGTCCATTTATTATGCGCAAAAACTAAGGTTAGTCCTCTGAAGGTGCTGACAATACCCAAGCTTGAATTGTGCGGAGCCTTAATGATGGCACAGTTAGTTGATAAAGTACAATTCTCATTAGATGTAAAAATCGATAACATTGTCTATTGGACAGATTCGAATATCGTTTTATCGTGGGTCAAAACTCAACCTCATCTACTCGATACTTTCATTTCGAATCGTGTCGCTCAGATACAAAATTTTTGTGACACTTCAAATTGGCAATACATTTCAACATCAGAAAATCCAGCAGACCTCCTTACACGAGGCATTGCTCCTAAAAAACTGCTAAATCTACCTTTGTGGTTTTGTGGTCCAAGTTTTCTTTTAGAGTTTAGTTTCACAACTGCACTCACGTCTCAGTGCGTGCCTGCATTAGTTTCAACACTGCAACGCTCGTCAAAAACAAGCGCATCATTTTTTTTATTTGAGAAATTTTCTGAACTTCAAAAGGTTAAGCGTATCATGGCATATTGCTTAAGATTTATTAGTAATTTACGGTTGCCAAAACAAGCCAGGAAACAAGGTTCTTTGACAGTTTGTGAATTACATGCTTCATTAATTCGTTTAGCGTCCTTTTCGCAACAGGAATCATTTCCAGACGAAATTAAATGTCTATCTTCTGGTCAACCCTTAAACAAAGGGAGTAAGCTTTCTGCTCTCAATCCTTTCCTACACGTTGGTGCTACAATGCGTGTAGGTGGAAGACTTGCAAACTCATCATTTGAGTACGATAAAAAAACATCCCATAATCATTTCTGCTAAACATGCCTTTGCAAAACTTTTGTTTCGTCACGAACACAAAATTCTATTACATGCTGGACCTCAACAATTGCTTAGTTCAGTCCGAGATTCGTTTTGGCCCATTGGCGTACGAAATTTATCAAAGAAAACGGTTCACAATTGCATTAAATGTTTCAAAACAAAACCTAAAGACATTCAAAATATCCTAGGTCATTTACCAATCGATCGTGTTACACCACACCCTCCATTTCACGTCACGGGTACAGATTATTGTGGTCCTTTCTTTATAAAGAATAAAAGGGGTCGCGGCGCGAAAACTGCTAAATGTTATGTATGTTTGTTTATATGCTTTAGCACAAAGGCTGTGCATCTCGAGCCAGTCACTGATTTAACCTCAGATGCCTTTGTTTTATGCTTACGTAGATTTACTGCACGTAGAGGCATGCCCGCAAAAATATACTCGGACAATGGTCGCACGTATGTAGGTGCTCATGCTCAACTAAAGGACCTTTATAATTTTTTGATTGAAAATAAAGATACTTTAGAATCGCATTTAGCTAGTCACAATTTCAATTGGTCATTTATTCCTCCCTACTCTCCTAATATGGGTGGCCTTTGGGAAGCTGGTATCAAGGCCACTAAGTTTCATTTAAAACGAGTCATCGGTGACTCTGCTTTCACGTATGAAGAATTTTATAGTATTTTAGTGCAAGTTGAAGGGATTTTAAATTCAAGACCCCTTTACTCATTATCCTCTAATCCAAATGATCTATCTCCTCTCACACCTTCACATTTTTTAATCGGAAAACCAATTACTACAGTACCAGATCCAAGTGTGATACACATTGAAGAAAATAAACTAGCACTATATCAAAGACTTCAACAAATCACTCAACATTTTTGGCGTCGTTGGACAAAAGAATATATTTCCGAGCTTCAACAAAGATTTAAATGGAAAACTTCATGTCAAAACGTTAAGCTCGACACACTTGTGCTTCATAAGGATGACAATCTTCCACCAAATAAGTGGAAATTGGGCCGCATTGTCCAATTACATTATGGTATTGACGGTATTGTTCGTGTGGTATCTATCCACATTCAGACAGGTATTACTCAGCGAGCCATCTCCAAGGTATGTCCTCTTCCTATTCAAGAAGATGATAATTTACAATGAAGAGTATATATGTATTAGTACCAATAGTATCAATATTAGTATGTTCTCATTTTCCAAACTTGCTTGCGCTCTTATTAAACGCGTCAGTGCTACTTTGAACTTTTGTAACGCTCAATAGTTTAGTTAGTTTGTATACTTATATACAATTTTGTTATACTTTAACATGCTGTTATACTTTATGCCTATGCCATTCAAGAGTTTTTAGCAATTAGTTATATCTCATAAACATTTTCCATTCATCATGTTAGAAGTTACTCGCTTCTCATCTCTTCTAACAAAGGGCGGAGGATGTTAGAAATATTGTGCTTGTATTTCCATTTTGATATTACATACTTTGTATGTATGTTTATTTGTAAGTTAAATGCAAGCGCATGTACTCAAATCAATATTTATTTTATTTACAATACCGTTTTAGTAGGCTTAGTTCATCTCCTTGGAGATTAATCATAAACACAGTACATACATTCACATGGTAGGTAGCTCTTCGATATGCAAATTACAACACCTTTGCAATCATCTGATATAACAGTTTTTGCTGATCTATGTATTTTAACTGTATGCAAAAATTGTGTTATTAACGTATAGTATACCGAATAATCTGCACTGATGCATATTGTTCTTTTTCAAATGGACTGTTAATAATACATCGTGATGTTCCACTTAAACACTTTTATAAATTAAATAAGATTAGTGAGTGGTATATGTATAGATTAGTTTATTGGAATAATCTCTACAAGTACAGTACTTAATCAATGTTACTAGAAGATTTATGCAAATATTTGAGATCGAGAAAAATAAGAATTTAATTTGTAAACGATTGGATTAGGTTTAATGGATTAATCTAGTAGATCTATACAAATATTACCATAAATTAGCAAAAGAATTTGCATGTGTATTCCTTATCAGAGGAAAAGGATAAATTTTTATCTATCCGCAGATTTTAATAATAAAGTTGCTAAAATGTGCCTAACGTTTCTCTTAATTGTTATCCATTTATGTTGTTTTATTAAGCATTGTGTAATAGAAGATGTATTGTAGTAGATCTATATTATTTAATACTATTTTGCAGATCCGGTGGTCCTGTGAAAAATGCCG
>JARFIW010000865.1:0-13079 GCA_036346225.1 Platerodrilus igneus | reverse complement strand
GCATTTTGCGAGTCGGAGCGTGGAATGTAAGAAGTATGAAGCAAGTAGGTAAGCTAGAGAATCTAGAAATTGAAATGAATAGGTTATCACTAGACATAGTAGGGATCAGAGAAGTTCGGTGGCCAGAGACGGGGGATTTTTGGAGTGGAGACTTCCGGGTAATTCATACAGGGGCAGAGGAAGGAAATTTGGGTCTGGGGATACTTATGCGAGAAAAGATAGGATACTGTGTAGAAAATTACTTACAAAAGAACGAAAGAGATTAGAATCTAAACCGGTAAATACAGTAATAACATAAGTATACATGCCCACCTCTAACTACAGTGATGAAAGGTAGAAGCAATCTACAAAGATATCGAAGACATATTAAGATACGTAAATGGACAGGTAAATTTAATAATTACAGGATATTTTAATGCAAGGGTGGGTGAGGGTAAGGAAGGAGCGGTAGTAGGTTTATTTGGTTTAGCACGAGAAACGACAGGGGAAATAGGCTGATAAAATTTTGCGACAAGAACAATTTAATCATCACAAATACATTATTTTAACATCATACTAGAAGACGATATACGTGGAAGATGTCAAGAGATATAGGGAGATATCGAATAGATTACATTCTTATTAGACAGCGGTTTAGGAATCAAGTAAAGGACAGTAGATGCTACCCAGAAGCAGATATAGACACTGACCACAACATCGTAATTATGAAGGCTCCAACAAAAATAAATCAGACGAAAAGGTAAACAGAGATACAAAGCTATAAAATGGAAAATTATTCGCAAATGCAGGAAAGCTTAAGAACAATGGATTTATGAAAAGTGCAAAGAGGTACAAACTAAGATGGAAATAGGAAAGAGAGAAGAAGCACACAAACTAATTAGAATCAATTTAAACGATATAAAACCGTATAGCAAAAATATAAAGGACGCGGGCGGAAACGTTATTATAGGAAATGTAGAGAAAGTGGGTAGATGGAAAAAATATATGTGGAATTTGTATGCAGGATAAGAACTAGCAGCATTAGAACAGGAATCAGACATTGACAATATGACTTGGGTATCTTTTACTTTGAGTTTGAATTAGCATTAAAGGGTCTGAAAAATGGTAAGGCGCCGAGTACAGATAAGATGCAAGCAGAAACTCCAAAAGCAGCTCGACAAGCAGTAACAGAACGTCTCTTCCAACTTGTAAGCTATATGTATAAAACAGGCTAGATACATAAAGCTTTCAAACGTAACATCATAGTAACTATATCAAAAAGAAAGGCACGGATAAATGTGAAAATTTTCGAACAATAAGATTGACAGCACACATGTCAAAAATATTCACTAGAATTGTACAAGGACAAATGGAAAAACGAGCTGAAGAAATACTAGGAGAGGATCAATTTGGGTTTAGGCGAAACAGGGGAACACGGGAGGCTATTTTAACTCTGAGAGAGAGAGAGAATGGAAAAACAATAGGAAAAGGGGAAAGCGTGTATATAGGATTTGTAGACCTGGAAAAAGCATTCGACAATGTAAAATGGAAAAAAAATGTTCGAAATACTTAAAAAGATTGGAAGGAGCTTTAGGGATAGACGGATAATACATAGCTTATACAAAGAGCAAACAGCGGTAATAGAATTGGAGCAGGAATGTGAGAAGTAAATATTAGTAAAGCTATGAGACAGGGATGTACCCTATCCCCATTAACTTTTTAACTGGCACATCAAATAGGCAATGAATATTGTCAAATGCAAAAAGACATTTGGAGTTACTATGCAGGGACAAAAGATTGATATGCTTAGATTTGCAGATGATATAGCGGTATTAGCATCTAGCAAGAAAGAGTTAAAAGCTGCTTTCTAATGAAATCAAAACGGTTCTAACAGAAAGATACGATATGAAAGTTAACTAAAATAAAACTAAAATACTAGTATGCAAAAGGAGGGGAAAATAAATTAAAAACCAGAACCCAATTAGGTAACGAGAATTTAGAAGAGGTTAAGGATTTCTGCTACATAGGAAGTCAAATAACGCAAGATGGGAAAAGCGCAAAAGATATAAAACAAAGATCAGCACAAGATCGTGCTACATTTAACAAGAAAAAGCAACTACTGTGTTCAAAGACACCAAACATAGAAACAAGGAAAAGATTGCTGAAAACATATGTATAGAGCTCATTACTGTGCGGCTGTAAAGCCTGGACAGTAGAAGAAGCGGACAACTTTGAAATGTGGTGCTACAGACGTATGATGAAGATATCATGTACAAACAATGTTAAGAACGAAGAGGTACTAAAAATGGTAGGAGAAGAAAGAAATATGTGGAAAACGGTAAAAAGTACGACAGATAAGAGAATAGGTCACATACTACGGCATGAGGGAATAGTGCGAAATATATTATAAGCAGAGATAGGAAAAAAGAGAGGTACAGGTAGACCTAGCTTAGACTACTGCTCACATATAGTGAAAGATGTAGGCTGTAGAAATTTCAGCGAAATGTGTAGGTTATCTCAGAATAGAAATCAATGGAGGTACGCATCCAACCAGTCCCAAGATGGATAAACTAATGACGAAAAAAGTAACTGTACTTAAACATGATGATTATTATAAGCAACTACAAATATTGGGTGAGCAATATTTTCAAATATTTCTAATAGTGTGAAAGGATTTACTGGAAAATTATTAATTCGGCTAATGTCTAAATGTTGGGGGATTTTGGCAGCCACAGGTTGCTCAAGCCCCTTCACTGAATATCGGTGAAATGGGACATAAAGTTAGAAAACAATAGAAGGGGAACCGAGCTGTATGTAGGCTGTGTGGGAATTTCAGGGAATTGTGTAGGCTAACTCAGAATATAAATAAGTGCATGTACGTGTCCAACCAGTTTTGAAACGGAAAACCTAATGACGAAAAAATAAGCTCAGATAAATCTGATGATTATTATAAACAACTACAGGTGTTGGTTGTGAAATATCTGCAACTGTGCGAAAATATATATTGGAAAAAATTAAATCGGCAAATGTTTAAATGCTGGGAGAACTTGGCAGCCACAGGCTGCTTACCCCCTTTCACAACCACTGAATGTCGAAGAAATAGGGTATATATTTGTAAAACAATAGAAGGGGACCGAACTGCATCTAACAAGAAAGAGCAGCGCCTATTTTGAAAAACAACAAACATAAAAACAAGAAGAAAATTGTTGAAAGCATATGTGTGCAGCACAGCATAGTATGCCTATGAAACACGGGAAGTAGGGATAGTAGACAGAAAAAGGGTAGTAACCTTTTGGAATGTTGTGCTTCAGATGTATGAGGATGATAGCATGGACAGACAAAGTTAATAACATATAGGTTATAGAAATAGTAGGGAACAAGGGTATCTGTGGAAAAAAATAGGAGAAATAAAAGGGCCAAATACGTTCTAAGGCATTTTTGGAAAATACTATTACAAACAGATGTAGGAAAAAGGAGGGAGATGTAGACCTAGATCAGAAACTGATAGATGCAGACTATACAAATTTCCGGGAAATGAGTACGTTAGTTCAGAATAGGAAACAATGAGGTTACACGTCTAACCAGTTCCAGGACTGAAGACCTAATGATGATGGTGGTATAAATCTTTGTATATTAAATTACGTTTCACACACACTACCTTAATTTTGTGACACATCATTTACTCTTTTCTGTGTTTAAAGAAAATCACATTATGTTTAAGTTGCTTTTACAGAATTCCTTAGGGACTCTATTTCTGTTAACGTTTTTAACACAAAATTATTTAACCTCTCATCTGCAATTAATTACGTTTGCGCATCATCTTTATAACGTCATACGCGCTATTTGTTACTACGTTAAAGCATTAACTTTATTTACATATAAATCGGCCTTTTACTATCGCCAATTTACAATTTTTTACATTGTACAATACACCGTGCAACTTTCTTATTTGTCCATACGCGGTATCTACAACGTTTGTGTTTTTAGAGAAACCCTATTGTGTTTAGACTGCATATCCATACCTTTTCTTGGGGATTCTATTTCTGCTAAACTTTTAATATAATAACCAGTAAATAGCATGATAAGCACTTTCTTTATTGACATATAAATATACAGTTTACACCACGCAGTAAATCCTTTTTTAAATTTTACAAACTTTGTATAAATCTTTTATTTTATAGGAGGATATCAAATAGATTACATTCTTGTTAGACAGAGGTTTAGGAATCATATAAAAGACTGTAGAAGCTACCCAGAAGCAGATATAGACACTGATCACGACATCGTAATTATGAAGGTCGAACTTAAATTTAAAAATTTGGAAAAAAGAACGAAAAAGGCACTTTAACTTTGAGACAGTAAAAAATCAAGATATCCACGAAAGATTTGAAAAAAAGTCAAATGAATTTCTAAAAGATATCGGGGAAATTTCTGATACTAAGGGGGTAGAAACAGAATGGAATCACATTAAATCCAACTTAGAGATGGCGGCAAGAGATATTCTGGGGTATACACAAAAAGAATATAAGAACTATGAATAACAAAGTATATCCTGAATTTAATAGAAGAAATACGAAAATACAAAAATAGATGAGACGAAACAGGAAAAGAGAAATACAAAGTCATAAAATGGGAAATTATTCGCAAATGCAGGAAAACTAAAAACAATGGATTGATGAAAAGTGCAAAGAGGTACAAACTAAGAAATAAAAAAAGCAGACGAAGCTTACAAAGTAATTAGAATGAATTTTAGGGATATAAAACCGTATAGCAAAAATTTAAGAGATGCGAGAGGCAACGTCACTATAGAAAATGTAGAAAAAGTGGTTAGATGGCAGAAATATATAGGGAATTTAAATGCAGGAGAGGAACTAACCGTATTAGAACAGGAATTGGACATTGAAAAGGATGATTTATGATATTCTATACTTAGAGATGAGTTTGATTCAGCATTAAAAGATCTGAAAAATGGCAAGGCACCAGGTACAGATACGGGGCAAGCAGAAACTCTAAACGCCGCTGGAGAAACAGTAGCAGAACGTCTCTTTCCAACTTGTAAGCTATATGTATAAGACAGGCGAGATACCTATAGATTTCGAACGTAACATCATAGTCACTATACAAAAAAAGAGAGGTGCGGATAAATGTTAAAATTTTCGAACAATATGTTTGATAACACACGTGGCAAAAGTACTAACTAGAATTGTACAAAGACGAATGGAAAAACGAGGTGAAAAAATACCAGGAGAAGATCAATGTAGGTTTAGGCGAAACAGGGGAACAGGGAGACTATTTTAACTCTGAGGGAGAGAATGGAAAAAACAATAAAAAAAAGGGGAAAGCGTGTATATAGGATTTGTTGATCTGGAAAAAGCATTCGACAATGTAAATAAGAAAAAAATGTTCTAAATACTCAAGAAGATTGGAATGAGCTTTAAGGATAGACGGATAATACATAGCTTATACAAAGAGCAACAGAAGTTATAGAATTGGAGCAGGAACGTAGAGAAGTAAATATTAGTAGAGCTATGAGACAGGGATGTACCCTATCCCCAATAACTTTTTAATTGGCACATCGAATAGGCAATGAATATTGTCAAATGCAGGAAGACAAATAGAGTTACTGTACAGGGACAAAAAATTGATATGATTAGATTTGCTGATAATATAGTGGTATTAGCATCTACTAAAGAAGAGTTAGAAGCTTCTCTTAATGAAATGGGAACAGCTCTAACAGAGAGATACTGTATGAAAATTAGCAAAAATAAAACTAAAGTACTAGTATGCAAAGGATGGGAAAATAAATCAGAAACAAGAAAACAAATAGGTGACGAGAACTTACAAGAGGTTAAGAATACCTGCTGCCTAAGAATCCAAATAACGCAAGATGAGAAAGCATAAAGGATATAAAACAAAGATTAGCACAAGGTCGTGCTACATTTGATAAGAAAAAGTAACTACGGTGTTCAAAGCAACAAACAGAAAAAATGTAGAGATTGCTTAAACCATATGTGTGAAGCACAACGCTGTACCGCCGTGAAACTTGGACAGTAGGAGAAGCGGACAGGAAACAGATAAATGCCTTTGAAATGTGATGCTGCAGAGGTATTATAAAGATATCATGGACAGACAAAGTTAAGAACAAGGAGTAGCTGGAAATGGTAGAGAAAAAAAGAAATATGTGAAAACAGTAAAAAGTGGCAAAATAGGATGATATGCTACATACTATGGCATGAGAGAATAGTGCGGATTATATTAGAAAGAAAGATAGGAAAAAAGAAGTAGAGAAAACCTGGTGGAACTAATGTTAGACAGATAGTGAACGATGTAGGCTGTGGGAGTTTCAGGAAAATGTGTAGACCAGCTCAGAATAGAAATCAATGGAGGTACGCGTCCAACCAGTTCCAAGAGGGAGAACCTAATGACGAAAACAAATAAATGTACTTAAACATTATGTTTAAATATTTTAGAGGAGATACTACAGAGTAACCTTAGTATGAGAATTAACTCAGCAAAGACAAAGATAATGACAAGTGGGTTACAGCCTAGTTCTAAACCAAAATTAAAAATAGCTAATACCGAGTTAGCGGAGGTAGATGAATTTTGTTATTTAGGTAGTATAATTACAAAGGATGGACGTAGCAGAAGGGATATAGTAGCTAGAATAGCTCAAGCTAGCAAAAAGTTTTTAAAAAAGAAAAACTTACTAATAGCTAATAGTATTAGTTTAGATAATAGAAAAAGTTTCTTAAAGTCGTACGTATGGAGCGTTCTACTATACGGTAGTGAGACTTTGACAAACAATTAAAGGTTAGGAGAGATAGAATGATAGGGCACCAGTTAAGACATGAGGGACTATTTAGTAAAGTCTTAGATTATAGACTACCAAATAAAAATAGAGTAGGGAGGCCTAGACAAAGCTATATTAGTCAAATTATTAGAGATTTAGGTTGTGAAGGGTATGTAGACCTTTTTAGACTAGCTTAGAATAGAAAAGAATTTAGAGCTGCGTGAAACCGACTTAAAGTAAGTTCGAAAACAAAACCAAAAAAAAAATCAGTTAACTAAATGTCACCATGACATAACTCACAATTAGTTAGCGGTCTGGCATGTTGGCAGCGATTCGTTGCTTAAGCCTTACCATAACATATAATTTAACACTTTTCCTTTTTTGAAGCGGATAACCAGGTTATAGTTAATTTCCTTATAAATGGTAATCATGTAAACATGTTAGAGTTCTTTAACAACCATCAGGTTGCTAATATCTATGTAGAGCCAGGTGTATAGGAAAAAGATATAGATATAGATATAGAAGGATGTAGGAAGACCTAGACCAAGCTATATTAGTCAAATTATTAGAAATTTAGGTTGTGAAGGGTATGTAAAGCTTTTTAGATTAGCACAGAATAGAAAAGAAGTTAGAGCTACGTCAAACCGACCTTAAGTAAGGTCGAGAACAAAATGATGATGACTAGTATGTAAAGAAGGGGAAAATAAATCAAAAACTGAAATACAAATAGGAAACGAAAACTTACAAGAGGTTAAAGATTTCTGCTACCTCGGAAGCCAAGTAACGCAAGATGGGAAAAGTGTAAAAGATATATATCAAAGATTAGTACAAGACCGTGCTGCATTTAACAGGAAAAAGCAACTACTATGTTCAAAGATAAAAACATAGAAACAAGGAAAAGGTTACTGAAGCATATATGTGGAACACAGCACTGTACGGATGTGAAACTTGGACAATAGGAAAAACCTTTGAATGTGAAATAAGGGTTGAGCTCTTAACAAACTACTCCTCACGTTAAATTAAGCAACTTTTGTTCTTAAAATTTTTCGGAATAGCATCTCGTTTGCAAGTTATTCGTTATATAAGTATAGAATCCGGTTCTGGCGTTTCCCAATATTGAAAGAACTACTTTGCTTTCATCAGCATTTTCTGATTAAACAACCTGTATAATCATAAGTGATTTAGATTACGTGTATTTCATTGAAACTAACCGCATTAGTTGATACGTTTTGTTTACCACTATTATTTGGTCTTTGATGTTAATCTCCTGCGGTTAGTTGCTAGAAATGTATAGCAATGCGGAATACTGTGACATCGTATTGATGTACGGGAGTTACATATCCCCCAAATTAGACTATATATATATATATATATATATATATATATATAGTGAGAACGGAAACGGACATTGTATTCCAGACGTAACGTGATACTGCAGGTGCAGGTTACAGTAGGTTATAAGATAGCAATTATTAAAAATAAAATTGTTACTTTGTATTGTATAAATGAATAAAGAAAACAGCAAACATGAGCTCTGCAGTTCACACAAGCAATGTGAGGGGCAGGGATAGCATTAATACTCTCGAGAGCCCAAGATGGCTATCAGTCTAGAGCTTCTCAACTTTAACATTGTTGTCAGTTCAGCTACTCACCGTAATTTTAGTTTATTTAATTAAAGTGAATTTAAACTTAGAATTATTTTGATCTCCAACGTTAATTAATATAACGTACTTGTAAAACAAATTAATTGTAATTTGAGTATAAAATATTTAGCCTAGAGAACCTGTAGCTTTTGCGAGGAGCACTTTATCTAATTGCACAGAAACCAACCTCTTGCATCACCTTGTATATGATTTTTTAGATTTAGTAAGACCCTGTATGATTTTCTTGTTTCTAGAAATAAATTTGTTGTATTTTGTACCCTTTTCATGGTTTTATCCTAGAAACTCTATTTTTGGCAAAATTTATAGTAAATCCTGGCATCTTTAATTACTTTCAATACGTCGTCTTATATTTGAAAGATTTGCTTAGCCGCCTAAAGAAAGATTTTCTTCCATCACATTCTGAAGATGAAGTCTAGAAAAGAAATCAATAGCGTCATCATTATAAGGGGGAATCCGGGGATTATATATGGAAAATTTGTTTAGTAGATTACCACAATCTCATTCAGATTGTACGAAAGTTACGATGGTTCGTAAAAAATTTTTCCCAACTTTATTTCTCAATAACCTTATGCGAAATAGAAAACATGTCTATATAGATTAAGTTGTGCTAAAAATTGGAAAAAGGATTTCTGTTGAGACAAAAGTTAGCCGAATTATACTTCTAGGTTTCATGGAAATTTTAAATCTCAAATTGAAAATAAGTGTTTTGTTCCTATTTGAATCGTTTCTGCGCGTACTGGTTGTAACTTAAATTATGTATTTTTTTCCTTAACTTCAAATTCTTGAAAATAATACTAGTGGTTCTGTTATTACGCCTTTAAGTGTAGCTAGGGTGAAGAAACTCATGTGTTGAAATTGTTTGAGTAATGGTTATATCTTTCAGAAGTGCAAAATTACTCCAAAAATTTTGTGTTTTAGTTTCGGACATAGTGGAGTTAAAAGGGTATTATGTATTTGGTGCTCAAAAAAACGAGTAAGGTAGAAAGATGCATTGTGGTCGGAATCATGCTCCTATTCACCGTGTTACAGTTACGTTGTGTAAACAAAATAATTTTTTTAATAAATAAAAGTGTCAACCTGCTGTCGAGTTAAAAACCGATGCCTTATTTGAGGAGAAATTTTGTGACAATCGTCAGTATATAATGATGAAGTAGTTTGATAGAAATATAACTTTTCGTTATTGTGGCTCAATAATATTCAGAATCCAACAGGAAACTTGGCAAGGTGGGCTGTTCGTCAACGACAACTTACTTTTGAGTTGGTACATCGTAAGGGGAAGTTTAATATTGACTCTGATTGTCTCAATAGCGCAATTTCTGCCGAAAATTATGTAAATAATTTAGTCGAAATCAAATTAATGATCTAGATCCTTGGTATATGTCTCTGCGTGGAGAAGTTTTCTCCTCTTCGCAAGACTACCCGCAGAAGAAAGTTAAAGGTAATTTTGTATTAAATTTTCTTTCTTTAAATTTACCATTGGCGTGAAATATAAGGAAATAGAAATGTTTATTAACTAAGTCGCAAAGGGAAGAAGTTATTCGAATATATTAGGATCCTTCGGTGGCCAGATATTTAGGTTTTCCAAAGATAATGGCTCGGGTGCAGGAAAATTTTTATTGACCTAAGATGCAAGTGTATGTGCTAAAATTTTGTACAAATGCTTAATGAGCGGTGTTCAGAAAGCGTTGAATACGTGACTCTTTGACTTGATGGGAAAGGATATGAAATTCCCCTTTCACACCATTGCATTAGACCTCACAGGCCAGTTTCCTATGTCCAAGTGTGAACATAAATTGTAATTAGTTATAGGTGACTGGTTTTCTAAGTTTATTGTGTTGCATCCGAGTGCACATTTTATAGAACGTTTTTTGGAAGATATATTTTTTTTAGCATTGGAGTGCTCCAATTTAGTATCTGTGGTAGTGGTTTGGCCGGTTGAATATTCAAAGCAGAATGCAATAAATACGAGGTGTAAGAAATATTGTTTACTGCCGTTTACTCTCACCAATGTAGTTTTATTGAGAGAATAAATCGAACGATTGGTAGCTCAATTAGTTTGTATATTGGAGAGCATGACATTTGAGACTTCGAATTGCCATAGATATAAATGTTGTTAATTCTACAAAACACCAATCAAGTGACTATTCACCAATTCTTTCTTAATTCTTGGACCACATATTTCTGCTAGATGCAGTGGCGCTATCTCTTGCGTTTTGCTTTACTCGCAACTGTGTCATGCTTCCGCGAAGTTTAATCACTCAGATGGTTATATCGTATCTCGGAGGTGTACTTCCCTCTAGAGTCTTTCGTCATTCTTATTCTAAGTTCATTTATATCCACAGGAAACTCTCATAAAATTATAAGATTTTTTTTTTCTTATTATCCTATCAATCATTCGTTAAACTTTGCTTACATTTTTCGCGCAAGTCTAGAATTTTGTGCTCGGTAAAATATAGTTCATTATAATACGCGATATCTACAACCACGTTGCGTACGTTTTCTTTAATTATAATTTCCGGAGTTAATCGCATTGCGTTTAGACTGCTCTAATAGGTGTTCTTCTCTAAATTTCATATTTGTAGTATTTTTCACCTTAATACTATTCTGTTCGTCCGAAATTATGGCACTTGAGTCACCATAATTACGTTTTGGGCGCCCTCTTTAATTATGTCATATATTCAAAATTTTGAAATGCATAAATATCAGATTTTTAGTTTATCATGTATAATGCCATTTTAAATTTTGCAGCAACTAGTACTAAAATTTAATTTTTGGAAATTGCCCTGTTGTGTTTCAACTTTTCTGGAGATAATCACTAATAAGAATGCTCATCCTAAAATCAATTTTTAACTTGTAACTTGTAAAGCAGCGAGGTATCATTTACTCTTAGTTACCCTCATCATCATCATTAAGTCTTCAGTCCTAGAACTGGTTGGACGCGTACCCTCATTGTTTCCTAGTCTGAACCAACCTACACATTTCTTTGAAATTTGTACAGTCTGCACCTATCACTATCTGTGTGCTGCTAAAGTCTGATCTCGGTCTACCTCTACTTCACTTTTCCTATCTATGCTTTTAGTATATCCCGTACTATTCCCCAGAAATGCCTTAGAACGTATCCTGTCCTTCTATTTCTCCTATTTTTTCATTTTCCACAGATATCTTTATTCCTCTACTATTTCTACAACCTATTTGTTATTAACTTTGTCTGTCCTTGCTATCATCTTCATACATCTGAAGCACAACATTCCAGAAGGCTTGTAAATCTATCATGTCTGCTTTTTCTACTGCCCCTATTTTATAGATGTACTGTGCTGTGCTCCACATTATGCTTTGAACAGTTTTCTTCTTGTATCTATGTTTGTTGTCTTTGAACATAGCTGCTGATCTTTCTTGTTTGATGCAGTTCGGTCACCTTCTATTGTATTACAGTTATATACCCTACTTCCCCGATATTCAGTGGTATATGAAGGGGATTCCGACACGGTCCGCTTGAAAAATGTTAGGCGAGCATTTTTCAAAAAACACACCCTCGTTCGGATGAGAGATAAAATGGAGGTTTCGTGTGTGAGTGTTGTCACGCACGTGAAAGATCCCTACCTTGCTTGCAACAGCAAGGGTTCGTCAAAATTCCAAATTTTCCAGTTAACAAAAACTCGCTTCCTGGCCAATGTAGTACCTTAGGGTGGATCATTAGAAAAATCACATGTAAGGTATATGAAGGGGGGTAAGCAGCTTTTGACCGCCAAGTTCCTCCTGCACCTGAACCTTTGTCGAATTAATAGTTTTTCCATTTTCTTTGCACAATCAACATTAGTTGAAAATATTTCTCAACCAACACCTGTAGTTGTATATAATAATCATCAGATTTAACAACACTTATTTTTTCGTCATTGGGTTTTACATCTTGAAATTGGTTGGACTTGTACCTCAGCTTATTTACGTTCTGAGCTAGCTTACACCGTTCCCTGCAATTCTCACAACAGCCGGTATACAGCTCGATTCCCTTCTATTGTTCTCTAACTCTATGCACTATTTCACCAAGATTTAATGGTATATAAAGGGGAGGGCGTCGCCGTCGACTACGGATCCCAAGGTCCCGGGTTCAAATCCCGACACGGCCGACTGCTTGAAAAATGGCAGGTGAGCATTTTTCACAAATATTACGCCCTCGTTCGGATGAGAGGTTAAATGGAGGTCCCGTGTGTGAGTGTTGTCACGCACGTTAAAGATTCCTACCTTGCCTGGAACGGCAAGGGTTCGGCAAAATTCTAAATTTCCAAGCAACAAAAAACTCGCCTCCTGGCCAATGTAGTACCTTCGAGTGGAGCATTGGAAATGTAAATGGACGGTATGTAAAAGGGGTTAAGCAGCCTGTGGCTGCCAAGGTTCCCCCAACACTTAGACATTTTCCGTATTAATAGTTTTCAAATAAATTGTTTTGTACAATTAACATTAGTTGAGAGTATTGCAAAACTAATATCTGTAGTTGTTTATAATAATCACCATGTTTAAGTACGGTTGTTATTTTTGTCATTAGTTTTTCCATCTTGCAGCTGGCTGGAAGCGTACCTCCATTGATTTCTATTTTGAGCTAGCCTACACATTTCCCTGAAATTCTCACAACCTACATTTTTCACTATCTG